>CM059272.1:22547302-22552302 GCA_030347295.1 Setipinna tenuifilis
GGAGCAGTGTGACGAGATGGAGCCAATCTATTCCACTCCGCTTGTCACTGCCTCGCCACGCAACCATCCTTCCCCCTGACACACTTTCTCTCTCCGCCATAATTACTGGTCTTGAGTTATGAGCGCTTTTTTTCGTCATAGCACTCATTCTCGCTCCCTTTCTCCCTTTCTGCCTTTCATTCGCTTCCACTCTCTCTCATTCTCTTGTTCCTCTCTCTCTTCCTCTCTCACTGTCTCTCTCTCTCCCATTCCTTCTCTCTCACTCCTCCTCTCTCTCTTTCTGTCTATCTCCCCTCTCTTTTTGTCTCTTTCTCTCTCTCTCTCCCCCTCTCTCTTTCTGTCTTTTTCTCTCTCTCTCTCCTAGTCCAACTCTCCTAGTCACTCCCTCTCTCTCTCTGTCTCTCCCTCCCTCTCCCTCTCCCTCTCCCTCTCTCTCTCTGTCCACCTTGAGCCAAATGGGACGTGTCTGTGGGCGTGTGGTATCCGTCTGCCCCACCTCAGTTCTGCCGCGGAGCAGCTTGTTGTTTCGTGTGACTGACAGCCTCATATGCAGCGGCGCTCACTCCTCCTCTCGCTCTCCCGCTCTCTCATTCTCTCGTTCTCTCGCTCTCTGCCTCTCTCGCTTCGCTCGGCTGCTCTCCAGGGCACAAACCTTAGAGGTGCCTGCCCCACATCGTTCCCTGACCTTGGGCACATGCCTCCTCGCCACTGCCAGACTTACGCTTCACAATTTATGAGTGGGACCTTTTTACGGAAGAAGAGAGAGAGACAAAGAGAGGGAGAGGGAGAGAGAGAGAGAGAGAGAGAGAGAGAGAGAGAGAGAGAGAGAGAGAGGGAGAGAGAGAGAGAGAGGGAGGGAGAGAGAGAGAGAGGGAGGGAGGGAGAGAGAGAGAAAGAGAAAGAAAAGAGAGCGAAATAGGAAGGGAGGATGCTTTTTTGAGGAGTCATTTTTCATCTTGGTCAAATATATAAGGGGGCAGGTTTTGGACTGGGTCCAAGGAGACAAGGAGTTCACACTGAATTATCTGTAGGCTCCAGATGTGTGTGTGTGTGTGTGTGTGTGCGTGTGAATGAGGGGGGAGATCAAGCTCCTGAGGTGTGTGTGTGTGTGTGTGTGTGTGTGTGTGTGTGTGTGTACGTATAATCAAGCTCTTGAGAGAGATGTGTGTGCTTGTGTATGTATGGGTGTATGTTGGTGTGTTTGTGTGTGTGTGTGTGTGTGTGTGTGCACGTATGTGATTAAGCTCTTGAGTGGGGGTGAGTGCACTTGTATGTGTGTGTGTGTGATCAAGCTTTGAGTGTGTGTGTGTGTGTGTGTGTGTGTGTGTGTGTGTGTGTGTGTGATCAAGCTTTGAGTGTGTGTGTGTGTGTTTGTGTGTGTGTGAGATCAAGCTCCTAAAGGAATGTGTGTGTGTGAGGGCTGTGTGGGTGGAAAGGTTTTAGTGATGGGCAGCTTGGAGCCCTTTCACACACCCAGAGAGAGAGAGAGAGAGAGAGAGAGAGAGAGAGAGAGAGAGAGAGAGAGAGATGAGGGGAAAGAGGGAAAAGAGTGCAATTGAGAGCTGAGAGAGCAGTGGAGAGAGAGGGATGAATGAAAATGAGGGAGAGATGAGTGAGAGGGCGCGAAAGGGATGAGAGACAGAAAGAGGGATGGGGATAAAAGAAAGACAGACTCATGAGAGGAATGAGAGTGGGATCAGTAAAAAATAGAGAGATAGATGTGGGAATGAGGGAGTGATGGATGAGAAAGCGAGAGGGAGAGAGACAGACAGACACACACACACACACATACACACACACACACAGACAGACAGGCAGAGAGGAGACGTGTGTGAGGGATGAGAGAGAGAGGGAAAGAGAGACAGACAGACAGACAGACAGAGAGGAGAGGTGTGTGAGGGATGAGAGAGAGAGGGAAAGAGAGACAGACAGACAGACAGAGAGGAGAAGTGTGTGAGGGATAGCTCCTGTACTAAGGGTGGGGGGGAGAGGAAGTGTGCTACTCTGAGCCAAGAGCACTCAGGTGACATGAAGCAGCAGTGATCACACAGCACTGATAAGGGTTAGCAGCCCTCTCTGGCTGCCATGCGGGCCAGATACTCTATCTATCTGCAGCTGGGTGCCATCTTGACTTTAGCTCAATCACACCTCTACTTTCTCACCTTAGGCTGCTTTTAGCTTATCTGTTGTGCTTCTTTGAAGTCACTAGTACATCTCACCCATTCTCCAAGGGTCTGTGTCTATGTGTGTATGTGTGTGTGTTCATGTGCATGTATTTGTATGTGTGTGTGTGTGTGTGTGTGGGTGTGTGGGGTCAGAGCAGAATGATGGACAAATGTAAGAGACATTGTAGGCTAATGGCGGGTTGACAAGGATGAAAAAGACAAACAAAACACTGAAAGACAATGCCCACAATAGCCAGGCTTTTTTACTCACAGACAGCACAGTCAAACACGCCCCCTCCATAGACTGTATAAGGAAACCGTATAAGAAGTGTGCATAAGGTCCTCTCACTTCAGAGGCAATCTCCAGACTGAACCACGCAGCACATATTTGACAGATGTTCATGTTTTAAAATCAGTCAACTGCTACACATATGATTTTAAACTTTAAAACATTTTACCCGAACACATCACATTTCACAAACAATGTGCAATCATTAGGTACTGAAAGGGAAACAAGAAAATTCCTCTGAACCCTCCTGCTCAAATGAGCTTTTTACTTTGTGAAGCACGAATAAAGCAGGTGAATGGACACAAACATTTTAACAAATATTAATCCTAGTAAACTAAATTATGAAAGTGTTTTGATGGTGAATTGTGTGTACTAAGAGAACCTTTATGCTGCTCTTGTTTACAGTGACCTTACATAAGTGTTTGTAATATATCAATGTAATGTGTAGCGTCTTTGTTCTAACAATCATCATATGCGTGTCCAGAGCGATTCTGTGTCCCAAAGTCATCATCTAAGCCAGTGGTTCTTAACCTTGTTGGAGGTACCGAACCCCACCAGTTTCATATGCTCATTCACCGAACCCTTCTTTAATAAAAAATAAAAATATATATATGATTTTTTTACTGGTGCACAAAATGAACCGTGCATTAACGGTTCCACCGAGGCTCCACCGAACCCCTGAGACCGACTCACCGAACCCGTAGGGTTCGATCGAACCCAGGTTAAGAACCACTGATCTAAGCACATTAACAATACGAAGGCAGCCGCAGCAACTAATATCACAAACCCAGCATTTGTAATGTCCATTACAAAGTATGTTTGCCGATTGTTCATGACCAGTGGAAAAACCAAGTTCCCCAGTGCCTGTATCTAAGCTTAGGCCCACACATGTGCATGACTATTTTCATATACAGGTACAGTCATGGTTGTGTACAGTCCCTTCACATTGGGTCACATATGCAGGTTCATAATCATGGCTTGTGTACAGTCCCTAAAGATCAGTGTTGACTTGTGCATCAGCGTGTTTGTATTCCCCCTCCTCTCTCCATGCACACACACTACACTACCTAGAGGCTGAACAAGACAACAGCAACACAAATCAAATTACAGGTTTTACCGCCATCATGCCTACAGTCAATCACCTGCCACTTCTCATCATAGACAGCTTGTCAACGCTCAATACACACACACACACATACACACACAAACACATATACACTAACACACAAAACATACACGCACACACACATACATAGATGAACACAGACACACACACACACACTAACACACAAAACACACACATGAACGCACACATATGAGAGGCCGTATAGGCCAAAAATATCAGCTAATATCAGCAAGTCATTTTGTAGGGTTAGCATAATTTTGGCATATACAATTGTGCTACTCTTGATGTCTTTTAACAATGAAAAGTATGGAGGCATGCTCCCCATGCTGTTACAGTGTCCATGGAGGGAGGAGCTGTGCCTGTGTGTGTGGAATACTCTCTCTCTCTCTCTCACACACACACACACACACACACACACACACACACACACACACACTCACACACACACACACACACACTCACACACATATACACTCACACACGCACTCTCTCTCCCTCTCACACACATACACGCACACACACTCACACACACACATACACTCACAAACACTCTCTATCTCTCTCTCTCCCACACACAAGTCTGTCTCTCACACACACACAGACACACACACACACACACACACACACACACACACACACACACACACTAGTCAGTGAGCACACTGAGGTCCCACCCAGCAGATGTATGCGCTAAGCAGTGGAGAGCTGATCTCAGTCCGAGCGGCTCATCACTTATCTCTGCTCCCTCAGCCTCCTCCTCCGAAGACTCTCATTTAGTCACGCTCACTGAGCCCCCGACACACAGGACAGGCCTGCAGAGACACACCACCACACAACCCCACACCACACCACATCACACCACACATCCCCACACCACACCACACCACACCACACCACACAGCACGGCCTCACACCACACCACACCACACATCCCCACACATCCCCACACCACACTGCCTCACACCACACCACACCATACTTTACCATACCATCTTACACCACACCACACTGCCTCACACCACACCACACCGTACTTTACCACACCACACCACACCACACCACACATCCCCACACCACACCACACTGCCTCACACCACACCACACCATGCTTTACCACACCATCTTACACCTTACACCACACAGCACTGCATCACACACCACAAAACACCACATACTACTTTATGCCACACCACATCCAACCAAACCACACCACACTATACCATTCCATACCACACCATTCCATAGCATAGCATACCATACCATGCCATTCTGTACCATACCGCACCATTTTAAACTGTGCTGTATCAAACCATACCACACCATACTACATTACACTACATCACACCACACTGCACCACACCACACTGCACCACACCGCACCACACCACATACTCTGTCATGCCAGACCACATCATACATT
>CM059272.1:22559802-22604802 GCA_030347295.1 Setipinna tenuifilis
CTTCCATCCATCTTGTCCACGGCAGGGAGCTTGACCCGACCTGACCCACCTGCTCCCCCCCCCCCGCCGCTTCCCCCCGCTCCCCTGCTCCTCTCTCCTGCACTGAGCCCTACAAGAGGCGGATAGACGTGGATCTGCAATGCCAAGCCCCCCCCCCCCTCCCCCCCATGCTTTGGGGATGACTCCACAACCAAACAACCAACCCCCCCCCCCCACTCATACACACTGCCCTCTCCTCACCTCCACTCTCACAGCTCTCACTCGCTCTCTCTTCCTCTCAATATCTCACTCTTTCTCTTCTCTCTCTCCGCACCCTCACTGCCCTCCCCCCCCTCCCCTACCTACTCTCTCAAAACTCTCTCTCTCTTTCTCTCTGTCTCTGTCACTCTTTCTATCTCTCATTCTCTCTCCCTCTGTTTCGCTCTCTCATTCTCTCTCTCTCTCTCTCTCTCTCTCTCATCCTGAAGAGCTGGAGAGCCTGCAGCACTCTCTGGACATGTTTGCTGAATGCTGCTACTTGTTGTTGTGCCAGTGGAGATGAGCAGTAGTGGCGCACTAAGACTTCCTACCTCCATCTCTCTGTCCTTCTGACTGCGGGGATAAAGGTCTTAAAGGGGCCTCAGAGGCTTCCTGGTCTTTTCATCCTAATTCTTCAGTGTGTTATGTGGCTTTCCAGCATGTAAACAGTATTCAATTTACTGAAACCAAAAGTGCATGTTAGAAGGAGTATTGGGTAGAACAGTATTGGGTAGAACTCATTTCTCTCACTTTGCCTTGAAATGCCTTGTTGCAATTTTGGCCATTTTTCTCACTTACTTTACCGTTACTGGTAAACCAATGACACAAAATACTGTAGTTCACCAATGGAAAAACCAATAACAGTGTGTTTCTGGCTAAGGCTGAATAGTGCTTTACAACTTCAGAAAGACTTAGTGTTTTTTTTTGGATCGCTGAAGCATGCAGACTGCAAAAATTAAACATGCTGAACAGTGAAACATCCATTTGAGACTCACTTTAAAACCCTAATCAATATTTCTATTTTATTAAATAAATAAATAAATATTACTTCATTGAACTCCCCTTGAACTTTCTACCCTCAACCATCCAGGCTTAATAAAAAGAGTTATTAAAAAATCACACTAAAACCCAGTTGTAATTATGAACATGTACTTGGGAGCTGCGTCTGCTGGAAATGGGGGTGGACGGGGGGCATATGGTGGAGAGGAGGGCTGATTGTGTGGATGGGCAGACTAGCTCCACTCCCAGGCCCAATGACAAACTCCAGTCCAAGGCCTGGTGATGGGTATCCAGTGTCATCTCCCCCCCAAGCTACAGTACTCCCTGCCTCTGCATGTGTGTTCAAATCCATAGCCAAGGTCATACACACGCACGCACACACACACTGACACACACACACACACAGACACACATGCACATCCACACTCACACACAGCTCCACACCTACACACACACACACACATACCTACACACACAAACACACACACACACACACACACACACACACACACACCTACACACACATGTGTCTATGTGTAGTTCAGCACCATTCATCCCAGTCCCTAGCCTCAGCGCTGGCAGAGGCAGAGGCAGAGGAGGCTGGCTGCCTCCTCCAGTGAATAACATTTACATGAACATTTATCCTTTTAGCGGAGGCTTTTATCGAAGGCAGCCCTCGCTACAGATAAATTCCGCGCCTTATCAGCGCGCGCGTGTGTGTGCCGCCGAGGCACTGCACACCAATGACCTTGGTGTCGTTAGCAACTTTATGCGCCCGCCAACCTACAAGAACATCAAATATTAAAACGGTGAAAAGCGTTGGCTATAGGAGCCCACTGTAAATTAGACCTCCCCATGTCTGATACTCGCACGTCAAAAATGCCATCGCCCGGTGAAAAAAGAGGGGTGTCAGCACAGGTTCCATTGCCCCCCCAACCCCCCCCCCACCACCCCCCACAGCCCGCCTGTCTCGACGAGCGGTTTTGCCGAGCCGTAGATACATTTTTATTTATTTTTATTCCGCAGAGAGCGATAGAGCGAACGAGCGAGTGAGCGAGCGAGCGAGCGAGCGAGAAAAGGAGTGCAGCGTAGAGGAGAAGGAGGAGGGAGGTGGGGGGGGGGGGCAATAAAATGTTGGAGATGTCAGAAATCTCCAGGCTGAGAGGCCTCCCAGCGGCCCCATCCACAAACTAATGAAAAGACAGCGGCGGCCAACAGAGGCGTTTGGTCACTGGTCTGCCCCTGATTAATCTCCCGTGCCCACCACACCAGCGCACCACCACGGCCACGGCCATGGCCACTACTGCACCACGGAGAGACACCATAAACGCTCCTCTCCTACCTCCATAGAAAAATAAAAACACTAAAAAAAGGGGGCCAATGTAGTCCCGATATATTTATTTATTTATTCCGTCGCAGTATTTTTGTCCTCGACATTTAATGAGTCCTGTCTTTTTTAAATGGAGTAAAAAAAATAACAATTAAAATAGTGAGGAAGCCCTTGTGTGTTATTACACTAATAAAGACTAAGGGGTGAGGCATCACCCAGGGCCAGATGTTCAACACCTCCGAGAGCCAATCGCTAATCCTGGTCACACCCTGCAGACTGCGCTTAAAAGGCTGCCCTGAGGATGGAGCCTTGGGGTGCCAGGCATGAAGACAAAGGCACGGGGAAAGAATTCATTCATCTATTCCAAAGGCCATTATTCCAAATCCATAAAAGTTGTTAATTCTCTGTTGCAGGAACCAATCATCTTTTTTTGGGGGGGCATTAAAATTCTTGAGCTCCCACTGGCACTTCAGGAGATTTTTTTTGGTTGTTTTGGTCTTATCTCTTTTTCTCTATTGTCTCTGTCTATCTCTCTCTCTATATATATTTTTTTAATATTGCACACCCCTTCAGAACACTTGCTTACAGTAGTTAAATGTATTGATGATTGATGGATGGTCGATACTTCTAATAAGCTATTAAAAACACTATTTCAAAATGTGTGCAAAAAATAATGTAAATAATAAAAATCAGGAAATGTGATTTGGTTCTCTGGGTAAGGACTGTAGATATAATTTAACATAATTGACATAATCATAAGCATAATGTTCTTAGAACAACTCAATCACTACTAAATCACAGAGAATTTCTTTTGTTTTGTAATATTTTCCTGATGCAATATTGTTTACATTCCTGCTGTATTGTTCAGCCTCAGTTTTCTTTTGTGATAGGTCCCTAAAGAAATGTCTTTTGTAGCATTAGGGAAATATGTTTCTTGGTCTTTTAATTGTGAACATTCACAGCTCTCAAGCTCCTGTCAGTGAATAGACCACAATGTGCCACTCTATGAAACACACGTACTCCACTGGGACATAGCCATAGACACACACACACACACACACACACACACACACACACACACACACACACACACACACACACGTGCGCGCACACACACACACACACACACACACACACACAAACACAAACACACACAAGTTTATCAATGTGCCTGCAGACATCTGACTGGCCTCTCCGCTGCGCATATGGACGCACACACACACACACACACACACACACACACACACACACACACACACACATAAGAATCCTCACACTGACAACAAATAGAGCGAAACAAACACGGCAAAACAAAAACAAGAAGTTGTGAAAAGGCACACACTCTCGCCATAAACACCTCCGCCTCCCCGGAGGATGTGCAGGAGACCAGAGCAATTAACATGGAGGACGCCAACAGATAATGAACCCAAATCCACTGGCGGTGCGTTATTACAGGGGCCCGCTGCTGCCGCTGCTGCTGCTGCAGACTGTGAGGGATGATCGTCTGAGCCTGCTGCTGCTCCACACTGAGTTTAGGTGTTGAGAGACGTTTAAGATCTGCAGCTTTTAATTATTCACTTAAATTGCATCCATTATCCTGTCTTCAACTCTCCCTCCCCAAAACAAAACAAAAAAAAACACCCCACCATTATTTATGCGTTTCTTAAGGCTACTTATTTGCAGCAGTCACCACAGCAGTATATAATAGCCACACTGGAACTCCCCATCTCCGTATCCAGCCAAGTAATCCATTAAGGAGCAAATGCTGAGAGCTGAGACAGAGTCGGGATATATTTTCACATCTTCTGCCACCAATCAGCCACCACACACCACTCACTGGCGTCACATTTAAATGATACTCAACGCGTTTCACAATCGCAACATGATCTCGATGGGGAGTATCACCGTCCCTGCTCAGCCATCCTTAAATCCGCGGCGGAATAAGGAGCCACTTAACACTGACTGAGTGTTATCTAAGATTCATTAGTATTACTCAATGAATCATAACACGTTACAAATGTATGCCGCCGCTGCTATTCCTCAGTGAGGCACAATTATTTCATGACATTTTAGTTTGTTTCTCAGTATACGGAGATCAGCTTGTAACGAGGCTGTTAGTGGTGTATGGGGACAATTACAGAAAAAAAAACTCATTAAGGAAACCTCTAAACCGTACAAAACACAACGCCAAGAACTTGTTTGATTGAGATGATCCTGATAATTTTGTCTTTTTTTGCTGTTGTTGAGTGTGAGCAGTGCTTTAAGGATGAGAGAAATGCATGAAACGCAATAAGAATAAACAGCTACATCAATTGTAAACGTAATCATTTATCTAATTAATCTTGTGTGAAATTAATCTTGTTTGAGTTGTTGGGATCTGATGTTCAATCTTTCTTCAGATTCCCCTTTTCAGAGTACCTTTGCCACTTTTCACCTCTTTTACAGTAAAGGTAGGCGAGAGGATGTTTTCCTGGAGCGCTTTTTTCACATTTTTTATATTGCTTAAAATCCCCTTCACACCCCGATGGCAACCAATTATTAAACGTTTTAACACAAAAATAAAACCAGTCACCTGTGGGATGGACAGGACTAAAAACACACTATCCAATCATTTTTAAGCGACCTGTTAGAAAAGACTGAATGGTGATATGTCTATTAAGATCATCTGCTGTTTGTCCCTCCCCCCTCCGCCATGTACGAATCTGGAGGTGTGACTTCGGGGCAAAGTCTGAAGAATGGGGTTTGGACTTTTGAATTGTGTACTTTCAAAATGTAGCTTGCTCGAACCACTTTTCCAGGATGTCTTTCCCTACCTTTAACACCTAGCGATGATTTGCATGATGAAAAGTTTCATGAAAAATAGCCAAGGACTTGCATTGTACACGTGCCTAGGTACATACATGCCAAGTAATACGCTCTTTACGATTTTTTTTTCATTCCTATAACCAGAAGTGAATGCCTCACCTGGGATGTGATGGGCAGCAGTTTCAAGGCCCTGTTCAATCTTCAAAGTCAGTACCACAGAGGTGGAAAACTCGGTGGAAAACGGTCTTGCATTATGCCCCCTGAAAGGGAACCTTAAATGCTTTCTCTATGTCTTTAGTGTGTTGTCTGAACAGTATGTGCACGTTTAAATGCATGTTAATAGTATGTGCCATCTTACAAGAACACATACAGCACACTTATAAGAGCTACTGCATTGTACAGTGTAGAGTGTGTCTCACTTGCTGTTTCTCATAGCCATTTCTCTGACTTGCCTAGAAATGCATTGTTGCAAAATCTTTTTTCTTACTTTTCTTTGGGTACATGGAGACCTCATCTTATATCACAGTCCATATGGGAAATGGTATGGATCTTTTTTTTTTTTACCATTGAACTACTACAACACAAAAGAGTTTGCCTATAGAAAACCATGCCTATTTCCACTCTGATAGACCTTTACTTTCCTTTTCAAGTTAGTAGTAGTAGTAGTAGCATAAAACTATTTCTTTCATTCTAGATTTGGAGAGAGCACACGAGTTTGGCAATGGCTGAGTCTAATAAAAGTGTACAACAGAAGAAAGACTTTGTATTTTGGATCACGATGTTGGCCTATTTTGCACAGCTCCAAAAATAAAATAAAAAGCAATAAAAATCCAAGGTCTCCTATAAAACAAGTGACTTCATTAAGCAGCTCATCTGCCTGGCTGAAGAGTTGGGCTGCTTAGAATACTGTTAGCAGATTAATTAAACATAAGACATAAATACGTGGCAGGAACTTTTACTTTCCGAAGACACACTTTTTTCCCCAATTCCATGAAACCGCGGGTAAAACATTATCATGTGCTTGCAATAAAGAAGTTGTTAAAGTGCAGCAGTAAATACCCTCAGGTGTAGATGTTAGGAAAACTGCAAGGTGCACAATTCAAGGGCTTCGCAGGCACCTGCTGAACAAAGAGATCTGAGTGAGGAAGTGTGGGAGCGGCCAAAGCCATGTGCCCCAGTACTGCCTATTAGTACATACGGACTGAGACAGGAACTTTGCAGTGGGCGCAGCGGAGAGGCCACTCAGATGTCTGCAGGCACATTGATAAGCTTGAAGTGTGTGTGTGTGTGTGTGTGTGTGTGTGTGTGTGTGTGTGTGTGTGTGTGTGTGTGTGTGTGTGTGTGTGTGTCTGTGTGTCTGTGTGTGTGTGTACGCATGTGCATTGTGTGTGTGTGTGTGTGTGTGTGTGTGGATGACCTAACTGAAGGAGAGCCAAGAAGGCTGCAGTATATAAATAAGGCATCCTCTCCTCTCTGTCCACAGCGCTAGTGGACTAAAATACTAAAATACTTCCCTCACCCCACCGCACCCCACCGCACCATCTACCATTCAGCCACCTCCAGACACCAACCCAGCTGCCTGCACTGTTGTGACAGAGGCACCTGCCACACTGACAACACCATATTTGAACGTCAGCACCTCTCACACACACAGACAGCAGCCGAAACACTACACTGCCATCCCGTCCCTGCCACCACCATCAGTGCTGGTTTACACTTACTCAGCCCATGCGTAACACCAAAATGGCTTACCACAACATTTACCACCTTGATAACACCCACCAGCCCCAGCTAACACTCACTGTGTGCATGCTTACCAACATAATGGCTTACCACAACATTTACCACTTTGATAACACCCACCAGTCCCAGCTAACACTCACTGTGCGCATGCTTACCAACATAATGGCTTACCACAACATTTACCACCTTGATAACACCCACCAGCCCCAGCTAACACTCACTGTGCGCATGCTTACCAACATAATGGCTTACCACAACATTTACCACCTTCCTAATACCCACCAGCAACAGCTAACACTCATTATGCCCATGTTTACCAACATAATGGCTTACCACAACATTTACCACCTTCATAACACCCATCAGCCCCAGCTAACACTCACTGTGGCCATGCTTCCCAACATAATGGCTTACCACAACATTGACTTGATAATACCTCCCCACAAATAAAAACGAAACAATGGGGACTCTGTGCCACAATTTGTGAGAGCTTAGGGTCTGTATGCCCACAGGGACTCGACTTGTTGAAGTCTGACCTGCCATCATTTCCTGATCTCACCACATCTCTCTCCGCCACTTGCTTCCTGTCAATCTCTACTGTTCCTGCTACAGGCAAAGAAAGCCAAAACATACCCTTCAAAAAACCCTGACTGGTAAACGGTTGGCTGTGAAGGCTGTGTGACAGATACACCCCCAGCTAAACACTGACACCCTGGCAAGGCACTGGGGGTTCAGAGGTGGGTGCTGGACAGATGGTAAGCAGGCTGCCTGGGGTAAGGTAAGGTGAGTGAAAAGGAGCGGAAAGAGGGGGAGAGGAGGGGACAGGACAGAAGAGGAGAGGAGAGAAGGAAACAGGAGTGGAAAGAAGCTAAGAGTAGAGGAGAGGACAGGAAAGGAAAGGAGAGGAGAGGAGACGACAGGAGAGGAGAGGAGAGAAGGGAAAGGAGTGGAAAGAAGCTAAGAGTAGAGGAGAGGACAGGAGAGGAAGGGACAGGAGAAGAGAAGAGAAGAGAGGAGAGGAGAGGAGAGGAGAGGAGAGAAGAGAAGAGAAGAGGACAGGAGAGGACAGGAGAGAAGACAGGAGATGAGAGGAGAGGAGAGGAGAGGACAGGAAAGGAGAGGACAGGAGAGGAGAGGAAAGGAGAGGAGAGGACAGGAAAGGAGAGGACAGGAGAGGAGAGGAGAGGAGAGGAAAGGAGAGGAGATGACAGAAGAGGAGAAAAGAGGAGAGGAGAGGAGCAGACAGGACAAGAGAGGAGAGGAGAGGACAGGACAGGACAGGAGAGGAGAGGAGAGGTGAGGAGAGGAGAAGACAGGAGAGGAGAGGACAGAAGAGGAGAGGAGAGGAGACAGGACATTACAGGAGAGGATAGGAGAGGATAGGATAGGAGGGGAGAGGACAGGACATTAGAGGAAAGGGGAGGAGAGAAGAGGAGAGGAGAGGAGAGGTGAAAAGAGGAGTGCAATAAGAAGGGCAACGGTGGCAAGGAGCAGCAGCAGCAGCAGCAGCAGCACCGACTCCATTGGTGGTGAATAAAACATCTGAAGGGGGCACAGTCGCTGCCTCATGAATAGAACATGCGCAATGTTCAGGGTGTGATTCGGGAACAGGGGGAGGCGACCTCTACCGCAGCAGGAGAATAGTAACGACAGACACACCATGCCAAAAAAATGAGGGGAGAGGAGGGAGAGTAAGTCAGAGAAATGATAAAAGCGAGAATGAGAGAGATGCAGAGAGAGAGAGGGATGGAGAAAGACAGAGAGAGTCAGAGAGAGAGAGTGAGAGTGAGAGTGAGAGAGAGAGAGAGAGACAGAGAGAGACAGTGAGAGAGAGAGAGAGAGAGAGACAGACAGAAAGATAGAAACGGAGGGAGGGAGAGAAGAGGGATGGAACCCAATTTGGCTCCTCTATCTTTCTGAATTAAAGCAAAAAATGTGGTGGCAAAACCAATAAGACCACATCAAGTGATCTGCACTGAAGCATGCCATTGTTTCGATGTGTGTCAATGGGAACCACTGACACCTGGTTATGTAGCTAAAGCGTAATGCGATCCAATTGACCAACTGCGCATTCACGCTTGGCTGCAGATTGGCTGGCAGGGCTCTCTACTCCATAATGCACGCGGCCGCACAGCACTGCTGCCAAATGGAAACGGCAGCAGCAGCAGTGGGAGCGGTCGGCTGGCAGCAGCAGCCAGATATGCGCGATACGCAGAGGTGCTGAGGTGTGTCAGACCCACCGTGTCTCCAGCGGCACGTTGCTGTTGAGAGCCCAGCTGTCCTGCAGCTGCACGGACTCGGGCGTGGAGGGTCCGTCCCCGGGGGCGGCGGCCTGGTGCTGGTGGGCGTGCCCCCCCGGGTTGCGGCGGCTGGGGTGCGTGCTGCCGCGGTTCAGGGTGCTGGCCGACGACTGGTGGTGGCTGTGGGGGGGCGGGAGGGGCGGGCGCAGGGTGGTGGACTGGCTGTGGTGGCTGGATGGACCTGTGGAGGGAGGGAGGGAGGGAGGAGAGAGGGACACACGGGGTCACACAAGGCTTCATCACATGCTTGATACAATGGAGAACTGGCCTGGGAGAGCATAATACAGAAATCATTGACATAATACTATAATACCATAACATATTCTTATGGTGAACTATGAACTATGAACAACTTAAATGAACACCTTTTGTATGTCTTTTTTATACTAAATCACTGCATTAGTACCTTAAAAAAACATAGTTGTAACTTAAGAAATATTGAACCCTGAGTTCTGGTGAAAATAATGAAGACAAAGGAAAAGTAACAAGGAGGTTTGAAAAATCGATAGAAGAAGAAAGTTAAAGTACGTGTTCAGACATATCAACTGCTTTATGCATTATTGAAACTTCAAACACCTAAGAGTGGAAAAACCTATTCAAGTGCAGTATAACTGAGCAACTCTGTTTTTCATTATATCAGACATCTATACATGTAAGATATATAATTCTGTGGACAATATATATATATAATTACATAGTATTACAATATTATAATATTTTATATATATATATCAATACGATTTTTTTAAAACACAAAAATGGTATAATTAGAATTTATTGCATGTGGATAAATATTTTATTGGGTATCTTTTTTACAGATATTAATATCTGTACTTTATCTATATTTTTAATTATTTATATTTCAATTATTGACAAAAATTTACAATAACACAATAGGCTTACAAACAGACTGAATTATAGTATAACACAGATTATAAAGTGCATTCTATTAGGGTATAAAAATACAGCACATGCCGTGATTCACTGCTTCTTATAAATTCATGACCTTCTCCATATAAAAAAACATCAAATGACTGTTCTTTTAGTTTTAATAGATTGATAAGATAGATAATAGATTGTTGATATGTGCTTCTTACTATAACATTGTTTGTCGCTGCTGAGTTTAACATAGCAGATGCTCAGATTCTTTAAAGAATAATGGACAAGACAATATTTACTTTTTTACTATGCCTTATATCAATCACATGTCTGTCCTATTCACAAGCCAAGATGTCTGCTCTTTAACTTACACATTTAATTCTTCACAGTTTATGTTAAATTCTTTCACACATTAATATAGTAGTATTTACCTCCAATCTATTGTTCTCTCACTCTCAACTTTGTTTACTCAAGTTTACATTTGAGAAAAAAAGAGGCAAAATAAAGATTCGATTCGCCTGCATTGATCCTAATCAGAATTTTACGATTCGTGCATGTGAGAAACACCAGCACTTGATGGTTGGCTGAGCTTCAATTAAAATTCATCTGGCAACCGTTTTCCTTCTTGCTTCAGAGCGACACAACCCTCTCCTCACAGATTTTAAAAGCCTCATGTTTTCAGAGAGAAACACGGCACTCAGATGAAAGCGGGATCGGAGCCCAGAACCAATCCGCCATGGTATCAGGTCCGGGCCGTGTAATCTGTCACTCCACACTGCATCGGAACAGGAAAAATAGGCCCCGCCACAAAGGCCTGACTCCACACAAAGAGCGAAAGGGGCTGAGAACTCCCGAGGAAAACCAGCGGGCAACAATGGCTTCGGCGCGCCACGGATTATGCTATGTGACATGTCCATCAAAGCATCCTCTCTCGGCCGCGGACTGCAATCCCACCAAACTCAGCACAAAGGCGTCGCGGTCCCCGCCGTTTAATGTGCTTTGATAACCTTGGCGAGGCTCGCATCCAAGGCTTTGGCCTTTGTTTTTTAGCCTCTGAGTCCGGCGCGTAATGCAAGAATCGGGGCGACAGCCGTAGACTGCTATTAAGGGGGGCCTCTGAATGCACGTGTGAAGTGATGGCGGAGGAGGGGACATATCTAATGATCTGTAAGGAGACTTGCTTCAAGCCAGGATCCCTCCCCTTGAACACGGGGCTAAAAAAAAAATTGACACGCTCACGCTGAGGACCCTGGTGAGTGGGGCCATTGAATGGGGGGCCAAAACAAAGGGGCCCCTTTCCTCATGAGAGCAGAACACACCACAGGCCTCCTCGTAAAGACACAGGGAAGTGGAGTCAGTACAGTAATGCGCCAGATTACAGCTGTATGCCGCAGCTAGGCCCCCTTTCATTAGCCTATACTGTATTATGTGCAGTCGCACTGGCAGGCAGCATGAAAAGGCCACATCCGCCACCAGGATGCACAGATCCCTATGGGCTGGGCCCAACAGGCAGCCCACTCACAGCCTACCAGTATGGAATTAGGGGTTGGCTGGACTAAGAACTAGAGAATAGGCTAGTGGGTCATGTGCTATGTTGGAACACTGAGGCCAATGACATGATGGGGGATGACGTGGATGGATTTCGCGACAGACAGAATGACAAAATCCAAAATGGAAGCCACAGTAGGCATACAAAGTCACATTCTGTAGCTGTGGAATATTTACCTTCAGTGAACATTTAAGTGCTTTAACTCCAAAGGCAGCAAAGGCAAATCAGGCTCCAAATACTTAATATACACAAATGCCCACATATACATGAACACATACACACCCACACTGAGTTTTTGTGCTTTCTTTACAAAGGTTAAATACCACCAGCCTCGTTGCAGATAGAGGGAAGAGGATGCTGTGCAGAAGGGATAAAAAGGCGACAGTCTTGTTAATCTAGAGGTAATACACTCTAATCCCCAGACACCCAAAAACAAACTAGAGCCATTTACTGTTTCAAAGTGGGCCATAAAATAGCAACCAGAGCAATAACATTATGTATATGGTTTCTATTAGTTATAAGTGAATTTATAATAATAATAATAATGTGCAACTTGTGTTTTTCTCACACCTTACACCAGGACCTTAATTTGAAAATATACTCCCCTTCTTTAGCTTTTAACGGTTTATATGAGGCAGACCGTTTTAATGCTTGCTCAGAGTCAAGGCGCGAATCTATGTCATATTCCCTGGAAATATGAGTATTCCTTTTCACAGGGAGCACCGCACACAGCCATGTTTGCTTGTAATCCTCCCATTCAAAACTTAGCAATGCTATCAATTTCAATTTACTGTTAGAACATAAAGCCTCCCCCCACTGTGCTAAGCAAGTCTCAGCTGATGATGGATTCCGTCGCCTAATGACAAATCCTTGCTATGCAGATGTGTCTGGATGCGTTGTTGTATTCGAGCACACAGCCGTGTTCATTTGACGTCGTCTATGCGCTTGCCATGCTTTCTCTTGGTGATTTATAGGAGATGCGAGACGGCTTCGAAAGCCATTCCATCCCTTTCAGCTGACACTCATTTCTCCACGCAGACGCTCAATGCCGCGCTCCCGCTTTCAAAAAAGCGTGTTTTCATCCCAAAGCTTTCCGTTCCCCACCATTTAACAGTGTTTATGAATAATTGAGTCTTGATTCACTGAGCAAACCTCCCTGGCAGACAAAAAGCCACACTTCTGAGAGGCCCATTTTTCGGAGGTCTCGCACATCTTTTCCCAGTTTCTGTTCCTCATCCCATTCCACTACAAGAGGCCTATGTCTGGTTCTGAAGCCATTTGGATTTTGATTTCAGGATTGTCTAGTCCCCGCTTGGAGGGTTACAAGCAGAACAAGAGATCACATAAAATAGGACAAAAACGGTCCATACAAAAGGAAGATAGGAGGGGTTATTTTGTTGTTTTTTTTTTCTTGTTTTTCAAAGGGACTCCCTACCCATCTTAAATTAGCCGATAGTTATTTTTCTCTGGAAAAGGTTTCCAAAGTTAGTAAGTGTACGATGCATGAGAAAAAACTACAAAAATAATAACTAGCAAGGAAATAAATAAGTGAAAATCCTGCATAGGAATAAAAAGGCTGAAAGCAATTACAGTTGGTAGGCTACATGTGGCGCATTGGAAGTGCAGCACAAGAGCTGGGTTAGGCTGGCTGGTTGGCTGCTGCTGCGGCTGCTGCTGCTGCTGGTGCTGCATGGCGATGGCAAAATTACTGCGGCAAGGGATGACAAGGATTAAAATAAATTGCCCAATGTGAGCAGGGGGAACCTTGGAAAAACAATACCAGTAAAAGCATAAATGTCAATTTGGAATGATAAAAGACTCAATCTGTGTGTGGCAGGGGAGGCCCCTAGATACTCCCAGGTAATAGAAACAGCAATTTTTACTCTGACTAAGCCCGTCTAAAATATAAATGCGTAGGTGTGATTGGTGAAATGTCTTTCAGTTTCTCTCACATTTATTCACTCCTTTTCATAAACACAGCTCACTGACTATGTCCTTCTGGGTAGGCCAGAGGGCCAGGAAGCTTACTGGACTGTGATGTCACAGTATTTCCTGTCTTTCACATTGGTGACTCTTTAATCCTCATCTGAGAAACATTAAAAAAAAACAGCAACTGCAAAACTGGATACAGTTGAATATTTTTTTCGATATATGTGCCTAAAATTACTTCTGGACGGCATATTTCTTAATTCTATCTTAAAAAATTAAAAATGAAAAGGTTTTATTTCACACTGAAACACAGTGTTGAAACCGCAACATATACATAAAAAATCTATTTTAATAATTCCCATATTTTGTCTCCAAAACAAATTGAAAATAAAATAAAAAGTATATACATTTATGAGGCAATTCACAAAAGCTAATCAACACAATGTCTGATTAACTGCATTCTGCATGCATGTGAATATGACACAAGATGCAAACAAAGGGTAAAGTTTAAAGGATTTTTAGAACTATACATTTAGTTGTAGTTCTTCCAAATGTGGTGTTCAATACTCAATATTTAATGTTTGCCTCAAAAACAACACTTAGCTCTTAGTATGGTTTAGCCTAGTTTTGTTTTTCCATTTTTCTACTTTTGTCTCAAAGAAAGTGGTTTCTTTATATTTATATTTTACAGCAGCTTCACTGTATCATTGACAAGTGGATGCTTTGACAAAGAGGAACAAGTGACAAAGAGGCAATATGATACTTTACAGCTACTAGGTCACTTTTGATGATGCTAGTATGTGCAATTTTATGGTAGCCAAGTCAAGATGGAATGTGACCTTCAACTCATCCTCACTTGACAATTACACCAGACTTTGACAACTGCAAAGATGTGCTTACACTTGTACAGTCTTATTATAACATGTTGTAGATTTCTGTTTTTGCTTTTACAGTATTTACTTTCTATGAGGCATGTTAGCTATTTTTGTGTATGTCTGCAATGTAACATTAAAGCTACAATTACATTACATTGCACTTAGCAGGGGCTTTTTATCCAAAGCGACTTACAAGTGAGGAACAATACTCAAGCTTCAGGGGATCTAGCAGTAAAAGCTAAGTGCTAAGCTCTTACAATAATGAACAAGTGAACAAGCACATAGCGGATGCAGTTTAGCGTGTCAGGGTGTTGGAGTTGTTGAGATATGAGGCGTTCTTCAAAGAGATGCACCTTTAAGAGCCTCTTGAAAATAGAGAGGCACGCCTCTGCATCGCTAGCACTCGGCAGCTCGTTCCACCATTGTTGAACAACATCTGAGAATAATCAGGACTAGGGCTGCCACTTAGTTGTGTAGTTGTGTGAAAAAGAAAGGTGGGGAAACTGTATGCTCCCAGCTAAAAAGAAAGATAAAAGATGCTTAGTGGCCACTATTATGGGCAGTAGCATATCCTAGTGCCCATAATGCCATGAGTTGATGCAGGTCTGTAATGTAAAAATATGCCTATTTTTCTTCCCATCTACCCTTCAACACATTACTGGCTATGAGATGGCAATGCCAGACACTGTCCCTATAAAGGGACATAGTGGTCAAGACAGAGCGTAAGCCTTTATCATTAAATAAAGACCAAGCTGTCACTTTGCAGGCAAGTGTTAAAGTCTACATATGAGCTTTGACTCCTCTACAGCCATAATGTCATTTCCTATAGGCTTCCTCTGTGTAATTCAGACATCAACTCTTCCTGTGGCTACCGGTTACCTGTCGGCGTTTCAGAATGAGCCACCTTATCGGCTCACTGACCCAGAGGACATTAACTCATTACTCATTGTGTCCAATTTTTGGCACTCAGCAATCCTTTGCAAACTATTTAGCTTAGATATACGCTGACCCCTTTCTCCCATTAACCAACGGTCCATCACACCGGATGACCTTAACAATCATTTATAATGCCGGCACCTATTTAAAGACTTTATTTTATTAAGAGTGCTCAGGGGCTGACATTTTTACTAAAAGCCCATATCATTTCGGATAAAATAAATGGAGGGAGTCACGCCAGTCGAGTGCTGTATCTTTACGTGTAGAAAATCTATTGCAATACTATGCCCAAATGATGTTGGGTGTAGACAGGAGAAAATTCTCCAAAAAAGGTTTAAAACCAGGAACAGACAAAGACAGGCACAAATGTGTGAAGAATCTTCTAGACATGGTGACCTAAAAACCATAACAGCACATTTTTGGGCGCGATTTACTACAGATTTGTGGGTGCAAAGCCAAACAAGCAGGGTGTCAAAGCCTTGTGTTTCTACTGCAAGTACTGCAAACTATAATACAATATCCACAACCTGAGAATAGTATTTTTTCAGAATCATACCTCCTGGGAGTGAAATGTCAGATCTATCTTTTTTTTAAAAGGGTGATTTTTAAGTAAATTAGGGCCAACAAATTGTGCATCACCCACCACCCATATGAATGCAAACAGCCACATTATGCAGTGTCCTGCTCTAGATGCTTTCAGAGAAAAAGCTACTGTGTGCCTGTCCTGTCATCTCTCTGGGGACTTGTGGCAGGGGACAGAGAGGTGGCCAAGGGGACAGAGAGGTGGCCAAGGGGCACAAAAGCTAACACCACCAGGGGAGGGTCTGTTTAAAGCTCCACAAACACCAATCCCCCCCTCAACCATGTCCACCCAACACCCAACCCCCAACACACACACACACACACACACACACACACACACACACATAAATAGACTCCACAACAGCCCAGGGCGTGCGATGGCCATAGTATAGAGCCCTGCAAGCAACTGCACTACTTAGCCCTCGTCCCCTTGATCAGCCTCCCTTCATCTCTGAGCCTTAATTAACAAGCACAGATCGCCGCACTTTAGCGCTAGTGAAAAACAAAGGGGCGACAGTGGGAAGGGAGAGGTGAGAGGCGAGAAATGAGAAACGAGAGACGAGAGACGAGAGACATCGTTTGGAGCGCCGCATCTCCCCGCCTTGACCACTCGGCCCAGCTAATTAGGTCAACAACTGTCCTTTCACTGCCAAAAAATCCTGAGAGACATATTGGCGGGAAAATTCAACCCCCGAAACGGAAGAGCATGAAGTACATGACATTCGTTACATCTGTAGCATCCACATTACTTATTTAAATCGCTAAGAAGGCACACATGGAGATTCCTTTTGTTGCCGAAGACACAGAGAGAAATATGGGGGTGATCAAACATTCAAAGAGTATACACAAACCTCTTGTGATTTCCATGTTAGGATATTTCTTTTTTTCCGACGAGACAAGATACCAGAAATAGTTAGTAGGGGGGAATAACAACATATGAATAATGCATCGTCTGTATTAGTGTGCTGAGAGCAGAGCTCTTTCCAGGAGCACTGAAGCTAATGCTGCTCAGATGCAGTTCTTCACACATGCGTGCACGCACAAACACATAAACACACACACACCCATACACACACACACACACACACACACACACACACACACCCATACACAGACACACACAAATACACACACACACACACACACACACACACACACACACCCATACACACAAACACACACACCCATACATACACACACACACACACACACACACACACACACACACACACACACACACACACACACCCATACACACACACACCCATACACACAAACACACCACATGCACATGGAGTGGGCTTGCTTGCAGGGGTTTCGGGGCATACTAAAGTGAGTGAGGCTGGCAGAGAGAGAAAAAGAGAGAAAGAGAGAAAGACAGAGAGAGAGAGAGAGAGACAGGAAGGAAGGAGGAAAAGGGAGGAAAAATCTGAGCGAGAGGAAAAGTAGAGAGGAAGACAGGAGGAGAGAGGAGGCGTGAAGGGAAAAAAAGGCCCCACAGACACAGCGAGAAGCACCATGCCAGAAACACCCCATCTCTTTCAATGACACCTCTGAGACTCAGGGCAGGAGGGAGACGGCACACGCATGCATATGCTCCCCACTCTCAGAGCCAGAGACAGGGAGAGCGACAGAGAGAGAGGGAGAGGGAGATATAGAAAGACAGAGAGGGAGGGGGGGGTAGAGAGACAGAAAGAAAGAGAGAGGGAGAGAGAGAGAGACAGAGACAGAGAGGGAGAGAGAGACAAAGAGAGAGACAAAGAGGGGGAGGAAAGACACGAGAGAGAAGAAATAAAAGAGATGGGGGAAGAAAGAAGATAGAGAGAGAGGGGGGAATAGGGAGAGAGAGAAAGAGAAAGAAAAGAAAGAGGAGAGTCAGGGAGGAAGAGGAGGAGAGAGAGAGAGGAGCAGCGGGAGATAAAAAAGAGGGGAGGAGGGAAAGAGAGGACAGAGAGAGAGAGAGAGCGAGCGAGGGGGGGAAACAGGCATAGCTGGAGAGGGGGAGAGGGCAGCGCCATCAGTGCATACCAATCACAGGCTAGCAGCAGCAGTAGCATGATGGCCAACAGAGATGATGGCGGCGGAGGGGAGCATTAGAGCATGCTGGGGGACATCAAGCCCCTCTCTCCCTCAGAGCTCCGCAGATAAGGCAGCCACCTTAGGAACACCCCCCACCTCACACACACACACACACACACACACACACACACCAACACCCCCACCACCTTGGCCCAGTGGAAAACTAAAAGTAGAATTGGGCTTAAAATGAATTAAATTATAGATATATGACAACAGACACTTTATCGAATGCCTTCTGGCAAGCTTGAAATGAACACGAGACACGCAAGAGACTAATATGAGTAATTTTGGTATTATATATTTCTTAACAATAACCCTGCACCTCCCTGGACAACCACCACCTTAACTAACTATTCTCATGTGGAAAACACCGGAATGAAATGGCACCATGTAGTATTCCTAGCCCACAGCACACAGGTTAGTGAAAGTCATAAATATCCCCAACAAATCATAAGAAAGCTAATGTTAGGGTACAGTTATTTCTGCATAAATGTTAGTTTTAGCCAAAGACCAATGGTTCCAAATCAGACTTACTACTATGACAACTCTGATATCTTGGCAAGTAACAAAGGAGGTAGTTACAGTCAACAACATACGTTATCAAAATTAAATCAGGCATGTTTAAGTATTATTAAGTATATAAACTCCACTCTAAGCTTTATGTTGAGAATTAGCATTGATTTGAGGATTAATCCTATTTTAGGAACAAACCGTATTTTTTGTTTTTCTTTTGTTCCTAACGTTTCCATTATAGAAAGACTGATGTAATTTTCAGATGACCAAAGATAAATGCAACACAAGCTCTGGCTAGCTCAAAATCATGTTGGATATCCCATTCTTTTATACATGGATGTATGCAATCAATTATTAAGAGTGTGGTGTCTGGGTTTTTGACATCTGGAATAGTCTGAAAAGACTAAGGGGAGCACAGGTTAGAGTGCTTTGACCCTATTTCAGATGAATTTAAATTATTTTTCTCTAAGAGCTGCACCAGTGTAATTTTTTACAGTATTGACTTTTAAATGTTACTGCAAAACACTACCTTATTCATATGGTTGTTTTTAAAATGCAAACTAGGTTAGTTGAATATTCTTAATTTAAATATGTGTTAGTGGTACCTGAATATATATGAATTTGTACTGAATATACTTACTACTACTGCTATTACTGGTGTGCTCATTAGTATATGAGGTATTTAACTAAAAATACAATTAGTGCAGTGGAAGTCTCGAAAGAGAATTTGTTACTCCAGGAAAGAATAGACTGTCTGTGTGAAATATGTAATCATTTATCAAGTTCACTGGATAGAAGGAAGTTGCTAAATGTATAATACATAATGTAAAAATGTAATAATTGCATTCATTAAACATTTTGTGTCTGATGTAAACCATTTACATGTTTAAAATAAATGTAAATTCAGAATTATTACAAAACCTGGATAAAAAAAACCTTCTGGCCACCGATATTATATATTTATTTATTCTGCAAAAAATATACTTGAAGAAAAGTTTAATATAATTAAATATTTCAAGGCATATGAGTGGTTAATTAGCTACTACCACATTATGCTCAAGAAAAAAAAGAACTGTATGATATAAAAGCTTTCAATAAATGTTTAAAATGTTTTTAAACACGCACTGACTGTAAGACCATAAAAAAGCCATATAACATCACGTATACATGTCTCTGTAATGGCCTGTAATGCAGCGGCGCTATTAGCATGGCTAGCTGCTGCATGTTTCTGCAGCAGCTGAATAAATCATCTCTATGGGGGAAGGATGCCATAGCAATGAGGAATGTAGTAGGTTGAACACTCCACTAAGGGACTACACCCAGACTATTGCAGAGTCTATATAGGAACGCGTGCATCTACACACACACACACATACACACACACACACACACACACACACACAGACAGACACACACACACACACACACACACACACACACACACACACACACACAAATGAGGTATTTTTACAGCTTGTTCTCTCTCTCTCCCTCTCATTCTCGATGGCTTTCTGCTTAACACACATATACAGCAAAAACACACTCTAGGAAATGTCTATTTGTGTCTGTGATATATCTATTGTTTTAATAAATTAAAAAAGAAATCACTGCCTATCTATACTGTAATAAACTATATATAAATAATCTTTAAAATATATATTTATTTTTTACCTACTAGCAACTAGCCATATTCAATGTCCATGGATTGTGCTGTCCTGAACTTAATAACAGACAGAAGGGTATAAAATAGATGGAAAAAATAGCTGCCAAAATCTTGTCCAAAAATATCGATTTTAAAGTTCAAGGACCAGGCAAGGAAAAGCTCATATTTTCATTTAAATGACTTGATCTCCCTGACCCCAATTCTCTGAGGCTACGCCATGCTGAATAAAAAAAACCCTCTTCCGCCTGGCCTCCCAGCTTCAACAGACCTCCACCATAGACAAAGTGTGATGGAGAGAATGCACTCCTGTTGGCATTTACAGACAGCGAGGTGTCTCTCTAGCCCTTCCACATTAGATAACTTATGACCCTGCTCACAAAAGACCATGGCCTTTTTAACATCAAAGGTGCTGGGGCTATGAGTTTGGATTAAGGGCTAGATAACCTCACTTTTACATTAGAAATGCAAGAGACATATCTGGGCAGAAATGGTGCGTGTTATCTACAAACAACCTTTAAATTAAAGACTTTGATGTAAAGGAAGCACATGAAATGATACATTATCTTACATTTATTTAGTATACATATTCCAATACATCTGACATACTATGTAACAAAATAAATCGAAAATAAATTAAATTTTCATCAACTACCATTTTTTTTTTACATTTCGTGATTATATTGTTCATGGTAATCTGCTCAGGAAATGGTGTCAAAAAGGTACGATCACTCCTTAAAAACAGGCTCTATGAATAGCAATCATTGAAAACCTGATAATTAAAGTGATTAGCCTATAAATGAATTAACTCTCAAAATGTTTAATTTCTGCTAAAAATAAAAAGATATATTTATAGTTATCGTCGTTTTCACAAACAAGCGTATGTGCCAACACTGGTATTGGGACGGTGCACAATAAGAGTATGTGATAGCATCTACACCTCTCGGTGGGTTTGGCATAACCCCAGTCACAATCTTTTTCACTGCTTCATCCATCCTCACACTTTCACGTCGAGTTTAAAACAGACACAGTGACACCTCACGCACAAACAAAAGGATCAAAAAAGAAGAGCTGGGAACAGGAACATAAAAAGAATGAACAAAACATGAAAGAAAGGGAAGAAAGAATGAAAGAAAACATAAAAGAAAGAAAAAGTGAATAAAAGGGAAAAAAGGTTGCTTCAAAAATATATGGTTGTTATAATTAAAATGCTAAAATACCTTTAATAGAAAATGTATACATAAAGTCCGCTAAATACAGTAGTAAGCCAGCAATAACATAAGGTTAGCACTCCTCAACATCATATTATCTCATTGGTGTTTTGAAGCTTGTAAGGATTTTGAATTATTTTCCAAGCTTAAGTCTTGATATAATGATTTGGGTTTAACTCATCATTCTAGCATGCTTAGTATAATGTTTAAAGTTTGCCTTGTACGCTTTTTTTCCTATTAATAATATTCATTTTTGGTATTTTTTTAAATAGATGAACATGCCTCAATCAAAAACACATAATCTTACAATAGTGTGCATTTCTATTACACATCAGTCTTAAATGTGTTGTGATTGGTTAACCTGCAAAACCAAAACTGTTCTGATTGGCCATGCAAGCATGCATGCATTAGAAAGTCCTACAGTGATTGGAGAAGTACACATTACCATAGAGAAATCATTTGGGTTGTTTTTTTCTTGTTTTTTATTTTATTTTATTTTTCATTTATTTAATTAGATTTTTTTGATAAATATTACCTTTCACGCTGCCTAAGGACTGTTGTACAGCGTGATGTAAAATTCTGCAGAAAAAAGTGAGAAAAAAATGTCTGGAATTCTAACTAAGTGTTCTAGGCAAGTGAGAAAAATGGTGTTTTTGTAGTGTAGTTACTTTCTCTGGTGTGTACTTCAGGCTTTTGTAATTTTGCATATGAGTTATTGTACACAAAAGCTGCATTGTGGGCATATAGGCATACAAGGTCATCTTTAAAATGTTTAGCACACATTTAATAGATGTGGATGTTCCCCAAACATTTTAAGGATGGTATGACATACTGTATAACACAAAAAACTATTATAGTGCAGTTTCTGAACAGACAGGTGATGTTGGGTGAGGAAGACTGTATATTATCCATATCAAATTATATGTTTCATCAGCAATAAAAACAATTTTAGCACATTCACAGGGAACGAGAGAAAAAGACAGACAGAGACAAATATAGACAGAGACAAGAGAGAGACAGATAGAACAAGAGACACAGACAGGGAGATAAATCCACACAGAGAGATAGAGAGATAAGGAGAGAGATAAAGGAAGAGATGGCGAGAAATATAGACAGAGACAAGAGGGTGAGAGGGAGAGATAGAGAGAGTGAGAGAGATAGTGTGTGTGTGAGAGATTGCTAGAATTATGGACAAAGACAAGAGAGAAGAGAGAGAGAGAGAGAGAGAGACAGAGAGAGGGAGACAGAGACAAACAGACAGACAGACAGACAGACAGAGACAGAAAAAAAGAGAAAGACACACAGACAGAGAAAAGTACTGGGGAGAGACATGGCTAAAAATAAGAATATAGACAGACAATGGAGAGGTAGAGAGCGAGCCAGGGAGAGCGATACTGAGAGAGAGAGAGAGATATGGTCAGACATAGAGACCAAAAGGGAGACAGTGGGAGGAGAGATGGCAGGAGGTGCATGTGGAGGCTGGAGTGGAGTGGAGTGGAGTGGAGTGGAGGGAGGAGCGCAGTGCGGTGCCCTTACCCGCTGCGGGGGGCTGGGAGGAGGGAGCACAGGCCTGCAGCAGGTAGGAGTTTGGGGAGAACTCGTCATCGGCGGGGGGGTCCAGCATGGCGTGGGAGGAGCCGCCATCCAGGAGGGGCACCTGGCACTCCCTGATGGCCGCCGCTGCCGAGGGGTTGGGGGATCCGGCAGGAGGCGGAGGAGCCGGGGGGAGCAGGTTGGAGGTTGGAGTGGGAGGGAGGGGACGGCCTGGGGAACACACACACACAC
Source organism: Setipinna tenuifilis (assembly GCA_030347295.1). NCBI lineage: Eukaryota > Metazoa > Chordata > Actinopteri > Clupeiformes > Engraulidae > Setipinna > Setipinna tenuifilis. Next base: position 22,582,996 of record CM059272.1, read on the forward strand.
ACACACACACACACACGCACACACACACAGCAGAGGGGACGCAGGGTTACACACACAGCAGAGGGCAGGACATGGGATGGAGAGTGCAGGGGTGGTGGTGGTGGTGATGGGGTGAGGCGGTGAGGAGGGTGGGGTGTCACTGTAGCACAAAGCGTGTAGTACAGTCTATTTTTTCCTTGAAGTTTGGGAGTTCTTCTTGAAGAAATATGCACTTACGCATAGAGAGAAGAGGTTTTGGTTGTCTCCATAGGGAGGGCTACAAATGGTAGGGGTGAGCAGCTCAGTAGCCTTAGGGTTGGAAGTTGAGAACCGTGAAAACAAACCTCTACAGGGAATTATGCAAACTGAACTCCGTATAAAGGTGTTTTTGGATGAACCAAACATTTATAAATAATTTGTCGAGTCATGTCTTTGAAAACATAAAAATAGAAAAACCCCGCCTTTGATCACTGGCTCTATTGAGCTATATATTTTTTTTAATTACCATTGTCATAGAGCTAAAAGTTGAAATGTCATCGGTTAGAAGTATATAATTAGCTAAAAAAAAGGCTTGATTTTAGGTACACTGCTGCAGCAGATGAGATGAAACAGTGTTGTGGCAGGACTGTACCTACAGTAATATGCCTAGCTACCCTGTAGTGCAGCAGAACAACCAGCCTAACGGTGGCAACAGTTGCCACAGACTACCACTGACAGAAGCAAACAGAGCCTCCACATTCTTCTCTACATGAAAAACCCTCTGAAATGCTCGGAAAATTCTCAAGCAACACTGTGCTTTCATCTGCTAAGACGATAGGTAGGTTTGCTTAGGCTGACAGAGTTTAAAAAGAAAGATGTAATTATTAGGAACATTGCAGAGACCCACCAGAATGCATTTTTTTAAAAACACTATTTTGTTTTAAACACTGGTTGCGTAACTGATGGTTATGAAAACAAAGATAACGTACTACGAAGGACAAAACGGTTGTGGCTAAAATGTCATGTGAGGATACAAGCAGATAGTCCGTGCAGACATCTTCTGGGTTAGGACTGTTGGTGTGGGACTGGGGGGAGCTGTCACAGCCAGTGTTAAGGGCCTAAAATTCACTCTTGTTTCTTACACCCATTGAGTGATATATCTGACGCTGAACTCTTCTCCCAACTAAAGAGCTAACACGCTCTTTATTTCACAAGTGGTTCAGGCGGGTATGGAAGATAAAGGGAGATGCCACACACACACACACACACACAACCCAGATTAACCGCTTTGCTATCCTGCAGCAGATTTGGGTTAAAAGCAGACAGCGAGTAAGGTAAGGCTGTCAGGGCCTGGAGGGGAGCTTGCATTAGAGAGTGACACATGGTGCACTGAGAGGAGTGATTCATTACTCAGCCTCTACCTCCCTTCCCTCCCAGCGCTCGCTCCAACCAAACCCACACCAGGAGACTACAGAGGAGACGAGTGTGTGCAGGCCAAGGGAACACACATTAATATTGTATTTTACATCCTACTGTACCTGTACACACACACACAGCCATGACGCTAACAATAAGCAGCTCTTGAAGCCTACGCAACCTCTGTGCACTTCCATGGGAATTCAGGTGCTAGGCTTCAGCAAAATACCTTTCAAAACAACATTGCCGTTGTGGAAATAAACAGAACTGGATATACCTGAATGAAGCTGAAGAACTAGTGGATAGATAGCCTGGCTGTTGCACCAAGCTGCGATTGGTCTGGCAAACCTCCCATTGACAGGAAGTTCTCAGGGGCAGGACCAATGGGCCATGTTTCAAATGCCTCTGTAGCTACAACCAATCAGGCCACTTTTTCCGATGACGTATGCGTAGCGTTTGTTTGTCATTGGGGCCGGATTTTTCCAGACCAGGAAGAACTGAGAACAGGGCATGTTGGCCAGACTGACTTGAATATGAATTCAATGTATTCATGAATTCAATGTAGCATCACAGGCAGTATGGGTGGGCCCAGGCTAGTGGATGGATGATGGATGAATGAATGAACAGATAGATGGATGCATGGATGGATGGATGCCTGGATGATGTAGATAGATAGATAGATAGATAGATAGATAGATAGATAGATAGATAGATAGATAGATAGATAGACAGATAGATACTTTATTCACCATAACTGGTAATTAAGGAATGAAGCAGCAACCCCCACATGAAACTTGTCTGACGTAAAGATGCCGCTTCAGGGCTCTGAACCACGATGTTGATTGACTATAACGGCTATGTGACTGGTAAGAATAAGCTGCGCCCTCACACCCAACCCCAAACCCCAACATTTGTTTGACAAGAAAGATGGGCCTTGGGTCTTAGCTTAGACCCCATAGCTCCACTTCAGCCCTATCCCCTCTAGTTTGTCTAGTGTATGCTTCTACCCCCTCAACAACCCACTAACAACCCTTCTCAAACACACACAGACATCTATTTCTCTACAATCAGGCTCTTACATATGCCTCGGAGAAGCGGTTCAGTTTGTCAAAGCCTCTTCTCTCCTCTTCTTTTCTCTCCGCTCCTCTCCTTTCCCCACCTCCACCCCCACCCCCCCACCCCCACCCACTGCTGTGAAGCCTGTCCACACACACCAGTCCAGCATGTGACATCCCGCTAGATTTGTATTGCCACGGCATCTGCCAAAATAACGAGCGCAGGCAGTAGCGGCGGTAGCAGCGGCAGCGGCAGCCGGCGGTCGAGATGTGCAGAGGGACCCTGGGCGGCTCCAGTGTAATTCCAGTCTGCCTTGCTGACGGCAAGGTAAACCAGCCGCCCGCCTGACAAATCGTCCGACTGCTGGGGTAATTGCATCATGTCAGCCTTAAAGTTACTCGCACGCTCCTGATATTAAACCCACAATTCATTGTTGTGGTTGCGTAAGTTGTTATATGGCCGTAATCTTTTTCATTAGGTTTTGTTTTTTTTTTTGGGGGGGGGGAGAGAAAGAGCATTTAGATTTGCTGAAATATCGACAGGAATGCTGTGCAGTAACAAGACAGGGGCGGCATAAAAAAAAAAAAAACAGAGAGACTGGCTGTCAGGGGCTGGGTTAGGAGAAGGCTGGCATGAAATCCTGTCTCTCTAGAGCTCGGTGTTACACTGCGCTCCTGGGTTTTTATTTTTCCTTTTTTTTTCTGCCCCTGCAGTTGAGAATGGCTAGTCCTTCGAATTCTCTCATCTGCTTTTCAAAGTCCTCAGCTGTCTCCCAGCTGGCAACAATAAAATGGCCTTTCCCCCCAGTGCTGACGGGATGCTTTGTGTTGACGGAATGAATCCCATGGGGATCTTCAATAGGCTCAATTGACGATGATTTGCTGCGCTAGACATGCCATGTATTGGCATTCTTACCGTGGATCACAATTCAGTGTTACCCCTGGCCTTATCATCACAGAGCAAGAAGCTTTGTTTTATAATGTTATAATTTAGGACTGACAAATACGTACCGTTTGAACTAGAGTATTGCAACACCTTGTCATAACCTAGCACTCGCCTATGTTTTCTAATACCAACTAATACCTGCCGCGGTAATCATTATTGAGACATAAATCATTTTTGCCGGGGTAAATGTTGCTGGGGAAGTCGCAGTATGGCGTTACATGCAGCTAAGCAGTCGTGTGGTTTTTAAAAACCTGACATGATCCTGGTGCTACGTGATATGACAGCTTGCGCTAACGCAATATGACACTGGCGTCAGAGAGATTTGACCTCTCCTCTGTAAGCCCCCTCCCCCTCCTCTCCGAGGCATAATGCTTTGAGCTGAGGTCTGATCCACTGTTTGTCAATGAGGCCACAAAACAAGTTGTTTTGTTTTTCAGACACTTGCTATATTAACACTTTTTGCTTTTCGTCAGGACATGGCGCCTTTGTGTGCAGTGAACATAACATGATGGAAGCCTGTGTCACTGGCAGTAAACACACTTAGCATCACTTAGCCCCCATTTTTTTTCAGTGAGGCCATAAAGTTTTGTTTTGTTTTTAGACACTTGCTCTGTTAACACTTTCTTTTTTTTAACTGTTTTTTTGTTTTCCTTTTTTTCGACTACTCCTGTTCCTCTACACCTCTGTTAGCTTATATCCTCCTTTTTGTAAGTCGCTTTGGATAAAAGCATCTGCTAAGTGTAGTGTAATGTAATTTAATGTAACACAATGACTAACTTAAGGAGACATGACTTTATGTGTGGTCAACATAACATGATAGACTCCCTTGTCAATGACAGTAAACACACACTCACACACAACTGTATTTTTTGCTTTGTTTTGTTTTACAGACACTTGCTCTATTAACACTTTCTATTTTTCGTTCGGACATGACGACGTTGTGTGTGCTGAATGTAACATGATGGAAGCCAGTGTCACTGGCGGTAAACACACTCCTGCTAACGATCCCTCAGCTCCCGGTTAGAGTCTCCCCAGTTAGCTTAGCTTCTGCGGCTTCATCTCAGAGAGCTAGTTAGGCGACGGGTAGGTCAGATGTGACTCACTGCGGGCAACATGGCCGCACTACGGGACTTTCTCCCGTCATCGCATGTTGGCTTTTAATAAATGTACAGTATAAATTACTTATTACATTACCAGCCACGTGGCTGCGTTTGAAGTCTACATGCGCGAGGAAGGGAAAAAATGCTATTTTTATCATGTGTCGCAAACTAAACAAAAGTGGCCTACTTTTTCTTCTTCAGCCCCTTATGCTGAACGGCACTGCTGGCCCCCACCCCTCTGCTTCTGCCTTCCCCACATCCAACCATCTGTATGCTCTTCCCCCACCCCACCGTGGGCAGTCCTGAAGACTTATCTGCCTCTATGCGGTTCAAAGGAAACTGGGGAATCAAACTCCTCCGCAGAACATCAGCACACTGCTAACCCCACTACCCTGCCCGACATACACGCACACACAGTGATACATAAAAACACACATAAGCACATGCACACACCACACTCACACACACACACACAACCGCTATGACCACTTTTAATTGCATTTCCTCTCCTACTTAAACTGTACTCCAAAAAATAAAGCCTTCTTTCTTCCGTCTCTCTCATCTAAATGTCTCGCTGAAGGACAGAGGGTCAATTTTTTGGCTCTGAAAGACGCTAGCCAGATGCTACCAACAAGTAACACTTTTCATTCAGAAGGAGGATTACAAAAATATAACCGCTGCCTTTGAAGTGGCAGGCTGATTTGGTCACAGACACACTATATTGATGCGTTTTTTTCCTAAAGCAGGTCTCAGTGGTAATGGCTTCTGAGTCATTGGGCTCTGATGGCACACTTGTCTCATGATTACACACTATCTTAATGAATTTAGGGCTGTAAGTGCTCATTCTGAATTCACAACATGAAGGGAGAGGCAGATGAATCATGCCTTCATCATCGCCTGCCCTGGTATAGATGGCAGAACCAGCCATACAGGCATGTGCTGTATATATGGGATTATACACTTAGGCACACACACACACACACACACACACACACACACACACACACACACACACACACACACACACACGCACACACTCACACCTACTTTAACACACTCACATCCTTACACTCACTCTAACACACACACACACACACACACACACATGCACAAACCTAAACACACACACACACACACATGCACACACACAAACTCACTCTCACCCGCACACACTCACACACATGCCTACACTAATACACTCACATCCTCACACTCACACTCTAACACACACACACACACACACACACAAATCATCATTGGTGGCCAGCAAATGAATTATTAAAAATAAGCCCATGCTGTCGGGTGTAATAAGTGTAAGCAGGGCTGAGTTATGCAGCTGCAAGGCAGATGTCTGTCCCTCTCCACACGCCTGGCTACCATGTCAACTGGTGTACATGAGGCCAAGCTCCCATGCCTGTGTGTGTGTGTGTGTTTGTGTGTGTGTGTGTGTGTGTGGGTGTGTGTGTGTGTGCATGTGTGTGTATGTGTGCGTGTGTGTGTGTGCCTGGGGGGGGGTGGAGGAAGGAGGGTTGTGCTGGGTCTACCCGTCTCGGGTTGTTACTGTATGACAAACAGCAGGCCCGGTAGCTGCATGTGGCAGAGCTGAAGCCAGAGCAGGAGCAGGAGCAATGGCACTCACTCGGGGCACAAGGAGGCTGCGACTCAGCCTCGACTCAGCCTCGACTCGGCCTCGGCTGGGACTCAGCCTGGGCTGCGGGGCAAGAGTGATTGGCTTATACCCGTGGCACTGAGGCAAGCGCGGTGCCACTTTGCATCATCGGTGCCCGAGGGAGCGGAGAAGGCCGCTGTGCCTCTGCGCAGCTCCCCCTGCAGGGACGTGTGGGAGCCAGCCGGAGAGCCGGAGAGAGAGCCGGAGCTCCAGCACAGCGCTGATGCAACACTCATACCAATAAACACGCCGCTGCCCAATGAGGGCATTCACTGCTTTTACACACACACACATAGCCCTAAACACACACACACACACACACACACACACACACACACACACACACACACACACACACATACCCCTATACACACACACACACACATGCGCACACCCATACATGTTTGTGTAAATATAGTCCTGAGATGAAAAAGCTAAATATAGCGCAGAAACATACAGAAACATAAGAGTAATAGTTGAGAATGAATATTAATGTAAATGAGATCATACAGCTGTAATGCTCTTGGCCCACATACAGTAGTTTTGGCAGTAACCCTTCATTTACTCCATCACATTATTCAATGCATTCAGTGCTCCATATGGAATTGAACTTGATAAATTGATCATTTACAACAAGGTTGTACAATTCTCTGCTCATGAATTATTATGTATCACAAAAGATTAGCTATGACCATCAATCACACTACATCTAGATACACATGAAACCTGTCATAAAATTTGATGATAAATTTCATGTGTCACATAGTCCATGAAATAAAAAGTATTATTGGAATTGTACAGCAGGTGTCTGTCTGAGCAGACAAACAAGGTAAACAAGTGCAGGTATTCTGGCCTACGTTTCAAATTTAGAGACATAAAAGACCTGGTCGCCAGAAGGACTTCACCAGCAGCTGCCACCATTCTTACACAGGACTAGCACAGCCTTATGGTGAAATATTCTGCAATACTATGTCCTCATGTAGATGGAATAACACAAAGAGTCAAGTGACGGGGGAAAAGACACCAGGGCAGAAATGAAGGGCACACACCGCCACCAAGCGCAACACTTGCTGTAACTTTGATTGCAATCATGGAACAGACGCCCAGTGCACTTTAGGGGCGTCTTCCTGACATTTCGTCTGAGACACTATTAAAACCACACGGAGGGAAAATCGACGGAATCCATTACGCAGCACCAGGCAAACATACATGGCATCATCACCACGTCAAGTCCAAATAAACTTCCGACAACACATGCCCATCATGTTGTCTAATAGTGATCTGCACAACATGAGGTCTAACTATCCACCCCGATTAAACCTATTCACGGAGAAAATGGTGTAATTTAATTAAAAATTGAATAACTGCCGCAACATCTTAAAGTTGGAATGCGCTGCCGATAAAATGCTTCTGTGACTACCAATGTACCAAAACGTGGTCATAAAAACCCAAGATGTAGCCTTCAAGGAAGTCAAATCACATATGGGTCACCTAATGACTAGCCTACAGTCTGTATAAACTTTAACGGCACATCACAAAGGAAGTCAGATTCCCTAGCTTGCCTTCATTGCCAGGAGAAATGCATCATTCCTCACAGTAAAACTGACGAATTTCTGCAATGAAAAGGAGCGAGCCTACCTTTTCGTTTCTCCATACTGCGCACCCGGGTTTCTTTACTCATCCAATAGATCGGAACATTCCTCCAGCATCCCTCCTCTAAGCTCGAGGACCGTCGTGGCTTTTCTCTGTGCACTCGCGCAAATCAGACCAGTGAAGGGCGTGAAAGAACAACGTAAACAGTCGAATGTTTTTTTTCTCCTCACATAAATCTACAAACTCTGTCTGCTGTTATAGCGGCTAACAGGACAAACGGACAGGTAAGCTCCGGGCGGATCGAAACGGTCCACAGACTGGAACAAGCAGAAAGCTGGCGTGTAAAGGTGAGCGCAATGTGAGCGAGGAGGCACAGAGCTGATTTGAATTTCAGCCCCTCCTGCACCAGCACTCTCTCTCTTTCTCACTCTCGCTGTCTCCCTCACTCCCTCCCTCTTAGCGTCATGTGTATCTTCCCATCCTTTTTTCCTATGAGCCACAAGTCTCCAAAGAGGACAAAACCTGCGATTTAAAGGTGGTTCGTGTTGGCCACACACTGACTAGTTCACACACCTTGTACAAATCATTGCTGTAAGCATTCAGACATAATATATCAGTATCAAATAACATGAACTGTAGCAATGTGAGAATGGTCTCTGTCCACAAAGGAATGAAAGGCAGACACAAAAAAATCTGTAAATTTGACTTTACTGTTAGTTAATGAGAAATAGCAATTTTTCCATTATTATTATTTTGAGATATGGGGCTATTCCTGAAACATTCTAACAACACCCATGGGCATCATCCTCCCATATAGTAGAGGCAGCAGTCGTCAGGAATACAGAGAGGGAAAAAAAAAACTCTTCACAGCTCTAGCACACTCTGCTGCATGGCAACACCTTGGCTCGCTTGGAGGAACCTCGCTATTGTACGACAGCACAAAGGGAGCGATCGCTTGCTTGCCACGCGTGGGGTTCCTCTCCTCATTACCCAAGACAGGCCCTCGCTTGCCTGCCATAGCTCTCAAAGCCACAGGTTTCCACGAGTGGATGCTCTGGCACAAACACAGACTGGTGAGCGGTGGTGCTGGGGGTGGTGGTGGGGGAGCATTGGAGGGGTTGGGGGTGGGGGGGTGGGGCTGTGAACAAAGGAGCTGGGAGTGAGGGAGGTGTGGATGGGGGTGTAGGGAAAGAGAGTATATACAGAGATGGGAGCTAGGCAGAAAGAACTGAGAATGCAGGGAGGTAAGAGAAAGTGTGTGTGTGTTGGGGGGGGGGGGGGGGGGGGTCTGTTGGATGGGGGGGGGGGGGGGGGGGGGGGGGGTATTGGTGGCTGAACATTGTAGCCCAGAGTGAGGGAAGGAGGGGTGGGTGGAAGTTTGGAGAGAGTATATAGAGCGATAGGAGTTAGGCAGAGAAAGCTGAGGATGTGGGTGAGGTGTGTGTGTGTGTGTGTGTGTGTATGTGTGTGTGTGTGTGTGTGTGTGTGTGTGTGTGTGTGTATGTGTGTGTGTGTGTGTGTGTATCTCATGTAATTTAAGTTCCGCCCTCAGAAGTGGTCAGAAGTAAGTATGATTGATGCTTGTGCTTCCTTTGGGCTTTATCTTTATCAGTCCCCAGAGATGTTAACCTATTTTTACGAGGGTACACATTGTGAGGAATATTTGCTCAGCCAGCCTCTTCAAGTAGCAAAGCTGTGATAATTAGCTGTGTGTTCCCTATTGTTGTTGGAAGCAGGTAATGAGGCCTGATTTTATTCTGAGAGGAAGTCAACAGCACACGCCATAATCACACAGGCAAAAAAAAAAACTCACGATGTACACATGCTCACCTAAATCTCTCTCTTTCTCTCTCTCTCTGTCTCCCTCTCTCTCCGTCTCTCTCACTCTCTCTCTCTCTCGATCTCACTCTCTCCCCCTTTCTTTCGCTCTTTCTCTCTTACACACACACACGCAATCACAAACACAGACACATGCACACACATACATGCAGCATGTACACATCTCTTGAGAGAGACGTGCTAAAACATGTCTTGGCTTTTGACATGGAGTTCTCTCCAGTGGCCATTAGAAACATGACAGTCAGCCCTTTTTATCCAGGCTTTCTCACAAACACTTACACGCGCACAATAACCCCAGCAGAATGGACCCAGTACATCTGTGCAAAACAGCAGAAAGAAAAAAGTAGACTATTAATAAACCAGTGGTGGACTAGGACAGACAATCACACACAAACACATTACACATCAAAAAATCAGGTGATGTCTAAAGTCCATCAAACATGGGGCTGGTAAAACATTACCACCAAGATAAAAAAAAATAAAGGCCATAAAAAGTTTTGTGGCGGCCTAAGAGGTGTTCTTTATTATACAGACGGAGCAGTCAGGCAGTTCCATGTGGCCAATTTTGACAAAGCTGCTGCGATATAATTGATGCCAGAGGCGGTAGCTCATCCCAAGAGCTCAATGACTGGAACAAGAACATTACCTCCACTAATGACCCTCTCCTTAGGTGGGCCAGGGGGTCTGCAAGGCACAGCGTCAGCAAGGAAGGGCTGGACCCCCTGACCAGCTCCAGTATCAGCCCAGTACTTAAGGAGCTCCTTTGTGCATCAACTTAATCTGACAACCTTTCATTTTCATCTGGCCTTTTTTTTAGCAGGAGAACACAATGCAGTTCGATCATAAACAGGAACTGGCTGCCATATCGACGGAAGTAAGGAAGTTATTTGTTAACAGTAACGAATTATTTTGTTGCTCTTTCTGTCACGGTTTCGCACAGTGCACAACCAACTCTTCGGCTGGTTTTGGACACGCCGTGCAACAATAACAGGCACCAATTTAAAACCGAATGTGAGACCAGCAGGAGGGACTGGAGGGTTTGAGGACAGCCTCCGAGGGATACCACAGAAGTCGGAGGTGTCTCTCTCTCTCTCCATCTCTGGGTGGCCGCTGGGTTCTCTCCTCAGCAGTTATGACCTCATCTTAAATCTCAGGGGGGTGAGTGGCGACCGCTCAGAGAGAGCATCCACACACACACACACACACACACACACACACACACACACACACAACCGCGCCAACAGGCAGTGCCAATGCACAAGCACATTTTCATTCCAGGGAGCATGTATCTGTCAAGCTAGCGCCGCTGCTTAAGCTGCACAGAGAGGCCTTTGAAAAGCACAGCGCATTCATTCCCTCTATTACTTTCTCTCAGTAGGAAGTGTGCGTGTGTGTGTTTGTGTGTGTACCTATTTGTGTGTGTGCGCGTGTGTATGTATCGATGTATTGCTCTGTGTGTGTGTGTGTGTGTGTGTGTGTCTATATATGTGTGTGTGTGTGTGTGTGTGTGTGTATTTATGTGTGTGTGTTTACGCGGTGGCTGGCGTGGGCCGAGAAGAAAAGAAAGAAAGTTTGTGCGTTGTCAGCAAGCATCTCTCTCGCATTCGCCCAAGTTTGTATCCCCACAGGTATGTCAGTCTGTGTTTAAATTCTCGTTATTTGCCATGCACCACCGCCCCCCCTGCCCCCCACCACCACCACCTTCCCAGCTGCGGGAACATTTATTCCCCCTCTCCCCTTTCCTGGCCCGATTTGTTTGTTGCCATTCCACTCGTGTGAGGAGTCATTTTCACTTCAGCCCCCTGCCATGTCAAACTTCCATGCTGCGAGGAAGTTGCCCCATCAGACAGCCCAGGAAAGACTAATTTCAGCCGACCCCCCTCCCTCCAAATGGAACACTTCCACACTGCTGGGCACCAGATAAACCGATCCAATTTGAGTTCGTGCTGGTTGTTCTTAATGAAGTCAAAATGCAATTATCTGTAATGTTTTTCTAAGTGGCAGAGATGGTGACTCCTCATGTGCACGCCACTATTGGGTTGGCCCCCGTTCGTTAGCATTGGGGCGGAGAATGCTCGATTGGACGATTTTGGATGCTGAAAAAGTGAGCAGCATCATTCGTTACACAAACGCAATGAACTGCCGATGTTTAATCAGCTAGGCTTGTAGGTAATGTTTTGCTTCCGCTCTATGAGGCTATGGGAGTTGTATGTAGAAAAAATAACCAAAACTGTATTTGTGACCAAATTTTAACCAGCTCAGCTCATAGTTTTCATATTTCACAAACCTGATTTTCTGATAATATGAAGTCCCAATAAAGTAGCGTTGACTACCTGAATACCCACAGTAACTGTTCTCATAAATACAAAGTGGGAGCCATAGACACCGCCCCCCCCCCCCCCCCCCCAACCCGCCCCCCTCTCTCCTCTCTCTCTCTCTCTCTCTCTGACTGACTCTCCCACTCACACACACAAACACACACAAATGCCAGTGCCGCTGGTCTTAGCGCGATCTAATTGTTATAAATGGCCCATTTAAATTTATGGAACACAATTTGCACTGATAAACAAACAAAGAAAGGCCCATCATCATCACTATATTGAGTAGAGGTGTCGGTTTCGGCCTACATATACATATGTATATATATATATATAGACATGCAAATTTGTCTCTGCGGCCAACCCTGCACCATCATCACCGTAAGTCTGAAAAAAAAAAAAGAAATAAGGCTAGAGGGACGCGTTTGGATTTTTTATGATGTGATACCGACTCTCTCTCTCTCTCTCTTCAAAGTCCCTGCCTTCCGGACCAGATTTCTCTTCATAAAGTAGATGTCCCTGCTCATTAAATTTCACTTAGCAGTCCAAGGCCCTCGCAGGGGGGAGCTGCTGAATCATAGCATTCCATCTGGAGTCGAGGCGAAAGAGGGAGTCAGTGGGGAGGCTTCCCCAGTCATACAGCCTCCAGACCCACAGCTTATTAGAGTGGGGGGGGTAGAATGAGAGAGAGAGAGAGAGAGAGAGAGAGAGAGAGAGAGAGAAGAGAGGGCGGTGGGGTGGGGTCTGCAAAAGGAGGAATGGTGGAGTAGGCCAGTGAAGGAAAAAAAGACCCAAGAGACAGCAGAGTGCAAACTGTGTGTGTGTCGGTACATGTGTGAGTAGGTGAGCGTGTAGTTGTTTGTGTGTGTGTGTGTGTGTGTGTGTCTGTGTGTGTGTCTCTGTGTATACATATGTGAGTAGATGGGTGTGTAGTTGTTTGTGTGGGTGTGTGTATGTTTGTGTCTGTGTGTACATGTGTGTGAGTAGGTGAGTGTGTAATTGTTTGTGTGTGTGTGTAATCCTTCCTGCTACTGGCTCAGTAAGCTCCCCTGTGGTGATGCTGAAACAGCTGATGGGGGTCTATCCAGGGGTGAGGGGTTGGGGGCAGGCAGGACATGGTGGCCAGGTAGGCAGCAGGTGGTAAAGGGTGGTAGACACTAGGTGGTACATACAGTAGTGTGCAGTAGGTAGTGGAAGTGAGTTGTAGGCAGTGGGCGGTAGGGAGTGGATTGTGGGTAGAAGGAAGTAGTTAGTAGGTGGTGGGTAGTAGGAAACAGTTAGGCAGTAGGCACAGGGTAAAGGGTAGTATTTAGTAGGCAGTGTGCAGTGAGTGGTAGGCAGTGGAGGATAGTGGAGGATAGTAGGCAGAAGGAAGTGGGTAGGAGGCATTTTGGTATTAGAGAGAGAATAGGAGGCAGAATGGAGAGGGTAGGAGGCAGTAAACATGCAGAGATCATGCCTGAGTTCCACGCAGAGCCCCCCCTAACAAAGCCACTGAAGCATCTGGACACCCTCCTGACACACTAAAGATGTTTTTCGACATGCACTGCAGCCGTGCCCTCCACTACCCACCAGGTGTGCGTGTATATGTGTGTGTGTGTGTGTGCGTGTGTGAGTAAGTAAGAGAGTGAGAGAGAGTAGACGCATGCATCAGCTACGCTCAAATCGTAACACTGGCCCTGCCAGGTGATGCGCGATTGAGGCGGTGTGTGAATAGAGCAGGTTGTCCGGAGGTCTCGCAGCGAGCTGGTAGGCGTGTTGTCACCTACTGCCACACAGACAGACCCAGGAAAGCAGGGCAAACCATCCTACCTGCTGCCATTTCATTTCAGAGTAGGCGATTACCACGATGAGAGACAGGTTGATGTGGCAAAGCCAAGTGGGTGGGCGACAATAAGCTGGAGGTCTAGTTCATGCCAATGCTGAGTGATGGAACACTGTGGCTAACCAGTGTGGGGGAAGATAGCCTGAGCGAGATTGCTGGAACAAATTATATGGGCAGCCACTGAATTTTTTAGCCAAGCAAAGCATCATTCATGTCGCTGACAAAATGCAAAAAAAACTAAAGCATTTACAGAGGATGCAAGTAAAATCCTTTTTATTCTTTAGGCTTCTAAAAATGCCTACGTGTTTCAGCCTAACAGGCCTTCATAGGGGCATTGTGTAAGCATTTTTTAGTAGGGAAAAGATGAATTAAAGGCTTTTATTTGCATTCTCTTTGAGTGCCTTAGAAGTTTAGCATTTTTGTATATCTGGAATACCGAGGAACTTGTGAACCGAGGAACTTGTTTGTTGATGACTACATGTGTGATGTAACTCTGCCATTGTTGGTCCCAAGCCCGGATGAGAAAGGAGAAGTGTTGGGGCGAGGGGTTAGCGACCCCTCCCCACAAAAGCTCTCACTGCTACAGAAACACCAAAAAGGAATAACCAAGACACCCTGGCGGACAAGAGGAATTATGTCGACTCACTGGCCACTAAAGCAGAGGAAGCAGCCCAGGAAGGCAACCTGAGGGATCTGTACAACACCACCAGGAAGTTTAGTGGGGGATTCAGGCTAATGGAATTCGGTTGACACTGTGGAAGCTGTACGACCTGAATTTCACCGATGACCTGGTGTTACCCTCCCACACCCACCAACAGATGCAGGAGAAAACCACAGCAGTTGCCGAGAACTCAGCATTCCTCAGGTGGGCCTGAAGATCCACAGAGGAAAAACTAAGATGATGCAAATCAAATCAACTTAGAAACGAAACACCCATTATCCTTGAAGTAGAAGCATTGGAAAAAGTGGATAAATTCACATATCTTGGCAGGACCGTTGACAAGCAAGAAGGTACTGATGCTGATGTGAAGACCAGAATTGGCAAAGCCAGAGCAGCCTTTAACATCTGGAAGAGCATCTGGAAGTCGGGAGATATATCAACCAGAGCAAAGATCTGACTCTTCAACTCAATTGTTACGTCAGTCAGTGATGTATGGAGCGGAAACCGCTGGAGGACGCTTAAGACAACAACTACCAAAAAATGTAGACGTCTGTCATCAAATGATATAGGAAAGTCACGCAAGCACAAAATGTGTGTATGCACTTCGCTTGAAAATTCAAATATCTGATAACAGTTTACTCTTAGCTTTATTTTGTTGACCGCACATTTTGTTTTCCCTGTGTTCTAATCAGCGACTGTTGCTTCTACTTTGCAGCAATGTTGATGGAAAACGATGATGGGCATTATGACATATTTCTATTTTACTAGAATCGTTCTGTTAATGGAAAACTGTTTTGATGTTTCATTTAAAATTAATTTGACTTAAGAGTTCATTCACTTGAATATCTGATTAAAAAAGGACTAATGTGTCCAGAATGTGTGCATAATGTCAAAAAGGACATTACCCAAAAAACGAAAATAACCGCTCATCTCAAAATGCCATTCACCACCAAGGGAGTAAGATGCTTCTATCACAACTAGAAGATAGATACACTCTTAATTCAGATTTACAGTGACACCCTTATACTTAAGCTACAAAGACAATAGTTTACCTTCTTGACTGGTGTCTTTATTTATGGTCTGAGGCAATCAACCTATCAAGCTCTGGCGGCAGAAAAGCTTCTAGTCATTAGTGATTTCAGTGAGCTCTCCTCCATAAAGCTGCTGCTCATTGAAACCATTAATTGGAGAGTGAGTCACGTCACCTTTCTGAGTGTTAGAAAAAAAAAAGTGCTGATGGAATGACTCTGATTAATTGCCTTCTGTGGAAAAAGGCTGGGAGAGGGTACACAAATAAAGACGGCACCGGAAAAACAAACTGCCACTCTGCACAATGAACAGTGACAGGGCGAGACAAGCTGTACACAAGTCAATTTGAGACAGATGCGTCTATGTGCGATGTGGGGGGGTCGCCACTGCGGCAGTTTTCAGGTAATTCAGCACACAACGGACCCAGGCAGCACAGGGAGCATGGCACTCGGTCCCGCCTTCACTAAAACACACTCACAGTCGGGCCTGACCCTAAGTACACCCCACACCACACCACCCCACACCACACCCCACCCCACACCCCACCCCCTAGTTTGAGGCCAGGCATCAACTTCAATGAGAGCCGGAGCTGTTAGCGCGGGGCTTATGAAAATGACCTCAGTGTTAGCATTTTAAAAATATGCTGATGCGGAGCGGCACCGCTCCAGGCCAGCAAGCAAATCTCAACCGATTTGTAACTAATCCCGCACACACACACACGCACACACAAGCGCACACACACGCAAACACATCTGTCGAGTGCGCCAGCATGAACTCTGCACCCCGAGCCAGCGTAGCCGCGGCAGGCGGGCGGGCGGGCGAGTGAGCGCGCTGGTTTCAGAAGGCCATCAGGAGTCTGGTGCGCAGAGGAACAACGGCGGAGAATCAGATTACCGCCCAGCTCCAGTAGCCATTATCCCATTACGGGGGGGCAAAGCACGAGTCGTGGAGCCTTTCCCCGCTGCAAATTAGGGAAGCCTTTCGAGACATGAAGACCCCCCCCTCGCCCATCCCCAACCCATTTGTTGTGGCAAAACACCATCATCAGTCAAACGCATGGCGTCAACGTCAGAGGAAATAGCTGATGCCTCGATATCCATCCTGAGAGCTGTGCAGCGTTTTACAGTGGTACAGAGAGGCAGTGTGTGGAGTGCTGAGACCCAGCCTTTGAGCTCATCACTCCTCTATGTGTGAAATGGGTGGACACCACTGGGCATCAAGATGGATTTGTGACACTGACGGCATGGTGTGTGTGTATGTATGTGTGTGTATATGTGTGTTTGCGTGTGTGTAGGTATGTGTATGGAATTGCATGTGAGTGTGGGGGTTTGGTGTGTGTGTGTGTGTGTGTGTGTGTGTGTGTGTGTGTGTGTGTGTGTGTGTGTGTGTGTGTGTGTGTGTAAAGGGGTTCAGTCAGCTGACGAAATTGGATCTGATGTGCCCTTGCCAGTTGTGGAAGTGTAATTAAAATCTGCAGTCACACCAACACACACAGCGAGAAAGGAAAAGAGACAGCAAGTCAGTGACAGAGAGAGAGAGAGAGAAAGAGAGAGAGAGAGAAAGAAAGAAAGAGAGAGAGAGTGTGTGTGTGTGTCTATGTGTCTGTGCACTAAGCTGAGGCAACTCTATTTTCCTTCAGTCATGCAAATAAAGCATATTGAATTGAATTAAAATGAAGTGGAGAGAGAGAGCGACAGAGAGAGCAGAAGAGACAGAGAGTGAAAGGAGACAAAAAAGACAGAGAGAAAGATAACTCCAGGAGAAAGAGAGTGAGTGAGAGAGAGAGAGAGAGAGAGAGAGAAAATGAAAAGATGAGAGTACGCACATCAGAAAAGGGACAGCACGCGGCGGGGACACACACACAAAAAAAAAGTCTTGGATTGCTTAGTGACAGGAAGATGGAGGGTCCACAACAAACGGCGCAGGGGAAAGGAGGTTATGCAGACAGCTGAAACGGGCACATTAGGGACAAAGATTTACTGCTCTCATATGAGCCCAGTGCTGTCTGCAGGACATTAATGAGTTCCTGTGATGGAGCTTGTTAGCGGCTAACGAGCCATGCCGATGATGATGTCACCGCCTGGACTAAGACAGAAGTGAGTGTCACAGGCAAAAAAAATAAATAAAAAATGGAAGGGGAAACTTTTGGTTTCTCACAAATTCAATTGTGTCAGTTTGTAACTATGGCCCTAAAAAGGAATGTTGATACTCAATCATCCATTATACTGTACAATCTGAGCCTCGTCTTCTTTAATGGTCCAAAAGCATCATAATGACTCTGTTAGTGGTCCTATCTGACGTCTAAGTACAGGCCTACTGGATTAGGATCATGAACTCCCCTTAAAAAACAGACAATACAAACAAAAAAAACAGGAGGACATTTAAACTCTACATTTAGTACTTTATTAAGTGGTTAGGACAATCCATTTCGTATTGTTTTCATAGAACATCATGTATTATGTTTTTTTTTTATTATTTGTTTATTTATGTATTTGAATGTTTCAAATATAGCACTATACCAAAGCATATGTTTTAGGGAGCTTTAGAACCCAGCTCAGAATGGTATTTGATCCCAGTAGAGCACAGAGATAGAGCTTCGGCTCAAACTTACCAAGGAAGAAGGGCATCTGCCTGTGTTTAGTGATGTGTTAATAGACGTATTGAATGAAGACAGGATCATATAGTATATATTATACAGTATGTATACTATCTATACTGTGTGTAGTGTGTAGTGTGTAGTATACACACTATATTGTACAGAATTACGAAAGACTTTTTAATATGGTTAGTATGGTCTCTAAACTGTCTGCACTGAACAGTATTTATTATTCATTGACATTTATAGTAATGAGGATGTTAAACAGAATGTGTAAGCTATTGTTCCCTTAATGTTAGCTTGTGTTAATTAATGTGCTATGGAGAACGTACATTTACATGTTGAAAAAAACGTCATCAGCATTTAAATATTTCAGGTAGTTTACTTCTGTGTAATGCCGATAAAATTATTCATACTGTATAAAATTCATGTAAATAGATACTGACTATATGAGAGTCCTGAGCCCATTTTTGAAATCATGGATTCCATCCAGCCATCCAGTTTTCCATATTTGGTATGATGATTTTCCCAGTTCCCCCTCCTCTATGCAAATTTCTGCAGAGATACTGAATGAAGAATGGCAGGGTGGAGAAAGAGAGAGAGAAAAGGGGAGAGAGAGAAAAGATTGGAACAAAGAAAGGGGGCTGTGAAGCTACAGAAGTGCAGCCCAGTAAGGCGGGATACAGGCATGGAGGGGTGGCAGTGCATCCTTGAAGGGTGGTATCAAACACACCCTAGAGCTAATAGAGGGTGCAGTGGGGGCAGAGATGGACAGAAACAGAGGGAGGGCAGAGCAAGAAAGAGAGGTAGAAAGATAGAGAGAGAGAGAGATAGGGAGAGGAGCAGCACAGAAAAAAAAGAGAGAGAAAGAAAGAAAGAGTTTAAGTGAGAATGTGAGTGAGAGGGACAGAGGGACAGAGAGAGGGGGGTAAAGAAAGAGAGAGACAGAGAGAGCGACAGAGTGCTAACAAATTTGTAGGAATAAATAAAAGGTCTAACACAAAAGGTGACCTATTGATCAACTGACCATGCAGGAAACGAGATGGATGAGGTGGCCTTTGGTGCAGACGGGCAGGCAAGCGAGCCTGCCGAGCAGCAACAGATGCTTCGCTCCATCCGGACCGGAGTCCGGAATAATCCCACCGAGCGAGACTGGGATTGATTATCTGACAATGTCCACCTGGAATGCCCCTCTCCTCTCTTGCGCACCAGTCACCCTGATAGTCCAGCGCTCCTGACTCCAGGTTCTCACCCACACACCTCCCGGCCCTCTAGAAGTCAGACATGGCATACGTGTGCGGGGGAGGAGAATGCAGGCATAGCTTAAAGCTCTGTCCGCCTATTGCTTACATATTAGTTTTTACTTGAAAAATAGTCCGGAAACTCTCTTCGCATTATAGACCACTTAATGGCCACACATCAACGGCTAGTGAATCGGGTTCAGTGTGTTGATAAATGAGAATGGTGGGTGTTTGAAATGACGCTACAACAGTTGCAGAGCTTAATAGGACTATACAAATAGCAATAGCAATGCTACCAACCACTGTAGGATTGAAGCTTGAACAAGATGAACCCACCACTTTGCTCAAGTTTAAAGACATTCTTTTCTTACTGCCAGCATGGTTTTTGAAAAGGTTAATATGTCAGTTTGCACTGTTAGCGCTGAGGAAAGAAGTATGGCAATGTTATCAGTGCTGACAGGTTAGTGACTTATACAGTGGCTTCAAAATTAACCCAAAGTCTGCATTGATTAGGACACAATAACAAGAAACAATGCCGAAGAATGAGAGTTTAAAAATAGAAAATCATGTACAAATATTGACATGCAGTGAGGTTCTGTAACATGCAATTATGGATGATGGAATATCTGTCTGTTAGTGGAAGGTTTAATTTATTGTTTAGCACTTCACTTTACAAAAGAATTAAGTACACATTTGTACACAGGCTACATACTATAATAAGACAGACTTTCGCCTTAACCTTTTCATCAAAATAATACATAATTATGGAGGTTGGATAAATGTCACAATAACAAATGATTAAAGCCCCAAAAATATCACAGCTAGAAACAATAAAGAGCTGCATGGTGTGCTTCAGCAATATTTAAAATAAATAAATGTTTGAATAAAATGTATAAATAATTGAGCATGGCTGAGGGCACTGACATATTGGACAGCCTGAATGGTTAAGAGCTTCATATGAAACGATGAAACACAACAGAAGCCGAAACCAACTAAGTAGCCACCGTGGGCATTTGTGAGAAATAAACTCCCCGCACCCCCGTAATGCAGACCGCAGTTTATAGGGAATGGTATCAGCAAACACTTCCATTCGACAGCACATGTGCACGGCCAGCCGTAGAGACAAACAAGCGGCAAACACAACATGATGTGAGCGCTTGGTTTCTGCAGGTACACACACACAAACACACACACACACACACACACACACACACATCTGTGTTGCAAATCAAGGCCGAGCAAGGCAAGCACAGCTCCCTGTGATGGGATACTGGACCCGACAAACAGTTTTTAGCCCCGACTTTGATATGCTATACAGATACGTCCCATTATCATGCAGTGAAACTAGGAAAAAGCCATGTTATGTTTACATATGAATTATGGATTACTATTGTCACATGTGCTGCTGCCAGAATACTATGAATAATTGTTCTTGACTTGTGGCTATTTGTATTTGCTACTTGTATTACAGCAAAAACGACAGCAGGGATAACAATGAGAGTGAGGGCCCACGTTAATGTGCACCACACACAGAACGGCGCTAACGACGCGCTATACATGTAAGGGATATGGCTCTTATTTGATCCTCTCCTGTTCTTGCAACCTCGCAATTATGGCTAACTTGCAATTATGGCGGTGGCACAACTGCGCTGCGGCATATTAAAGCTCTAATGACCAAATGGGAAGCTCAACACACAGCATAAGGGGCCCACATTGCATCGCAACAGATGCCATCGTCCGGCAGCTCCAACTTGACTGCATATTTGCCAACATCGTCCAATAGATGTTTCTTTTTTTGCCTTCTTCTAGTCCTGATTCTCCACCTGCCCACCTCCCCACCCACCCACATCCCCACCCACACACCCACCCCCCCTCCCGTCACGAGACAGCGCTCTCCGTGATGACCTGCCCAGCAATTAACAGACCCCTCCTCCGCCCGGAGGAGGCACTAATGAGTCTCTGTAGTGACCCCTCACAGCACCTTGCTGCTGGAGCTGCTGGTGAGACTGACCCCCGCCGCACGCACCTACCCTCAGCACAGCCGTCCAATCAGACGCTGGTCAGGCCTCTAGGATGGAAGACTGAGGGGTGCTGGGGGGTGGGGGGTGGGGGGATGTGTCGGATGGCGGGTGGCGGTGGTGGTGGTAGTGGGGGTTGGAGTTGGAGTTGTCACTCAGGCGGCAGCCGCGGCCGGCCGGGTACCGGCGTGCCGCATTTGTTCTTTTTAGTGGAGCCCTCGGCCCCCGTGTGCCAGCGACTCTCTGCCTCATTAGCGTCTGAGTTCCAGTAACCCGCTCGGCTCCGCTCGCTCGCCCACCCCGCTCCTGCGCACGCACTCACACATCACACCTGGCCTACATACTTGGCGAGAAAAATGGAGAGATGGAAGTAAAAAAAAAAAAAAAAAGAAAAAAAAATAGCCTGGCTGGCTCCTGACAAGAGTTTTGAAATAAAAAACATACAGCGAGCGAAGTGCTGGTGACACATGGGGCCAATTCAGTGGTGAACCATGCAGCGCACAGGTGACAGTGTAAACCCCCCTGACTACTGGCACCATAAAA
>CM059272.1:22609802-22687792 GCA_030347295.1 Setipinna tenuifilis
TGTGTGTGTTCCACACCATACAATATGGTATAGCATGGAATAAATGTGCGTACAGTATGTGTGTTTATATGTTTACATGTGTGTGTACATGTACTATATGTACATAGTTGTGTGTGTGTGTTTATGTGTGTGTGTGTGTGTTTGGGGGATTATTGTGTCGGTGTATGGTGAATGGCAGGGGCTGTCCATCACTGGTAATCTGTGTGGCTCTGTGTGGTCCATGCTACCCATGCTGTGATGGGTTCCACCTCTTTGTCTGCTGGTTCTCCCTGACCGGGCCGGGCCTGGCCGGACTGTGTGCTGTGGTGTGCTGGGCTGAGCTGGGCTGCACCGAGAGGCTGTGAAACAGACCTGCTGGGAAGCTAATTGGGTGTGGCAGAGACAATGGAGCCTTCTGCATCAGGCCCAACAGGACAGGACAATGGATGCTCCTAATACAGAGAGTTTTCTACCTGTGCTTACATTTCTTTTTCTTTTTTAAAATAATTTTTGTCTTTTGTTGTCTTTTTTTTATTACATACTAAAGTGGAGAAAGACAGGAAGTAAGAATAGGATTGGGAAATGGGCTCAGGTCAGGTTCAAAAACAGGGCCCTGGATATATGATATGGCCGCTTTAACCTACTGCACCATGGCACCCACCTTGGAATTTTTGTTCTCAGAAGACTTCATGACAGGTGCTTTGTGGGAGATTTATAGGTTGTGGATAGCTATAGCATGCCTTCTCCAATGCAACAGTTCTCACACTTGCTGTATGCGCAGGTGCAAAAAAAACCACAGCAACACCTTCACTGTTTATCTACATACCCAGAGGTCATGTATATATTGTACACCTCTTTGCATATGTTCTGGATGTTTTTTTTCTTTCCATAGTGTCAGTGTTTCAGCACATCCCACGGTGTCAATTTTGGAACGACCTGTCAGTTTAGATAGCTTGGGGCAATCGCAGCCCACGAGATGTTTAACAAACACTTCACCTACTAGTGCATCGGAGAATGGGTATCCACAGCTCCACAGCCAGTTGTCTTGCGATTGCAAACATTTCATTGAGTATCATATTTCACTCTGAAGCCACTAATTAATGTCTGATTAAAATGATGGGTATTGTTTGCATCATCGGCACAAGTCAAAGTGCCTAGTGTCTTGATTTACGATCAGACGAAGAACATTGTGGGAGCCTTCACTTCAGGTTGTCAGGAATGCCAGGATGCCTTCTATATTTAAACCAGCACAGTTATGCACACATTGACATGATAAGTGGCCATGGCTTTTTTAACAATAAACCTGTGTCTGAAAGCTTGATGCAATCTGAGGAAGGGCTGCTCAAGGCCGAAATGTTAATAAATTCTAAATACATTTTGCACTGCATCTAAAACTTTAAAGTGTGTGGCAGCTTTTGCTATGTAAGTGACAATGGCTAAACATAAAGTGAACATGTGTACTTACATAAACTTAAACTTAAACTTAGGTTATGGTAACTACTCTGCTTGCTCTGTAAGTCCTTAACATTGGCATACTGTTGCATATTGATCATTTTTGTGTTATGCACATTTACTGGACTGGTCACAGTGTCACTAAAGGGGGCTATACATTGACGTTTACCTCATCTTTCAACTGAGACTGTCCTCAACCCAATTGATGTTGTGCACTGGGGGAAAAGTTACCTCAGTTTGCTATGTTTGTCAGCGTAAAGGACAGTCGGTTCTCTAAGTGACTGTAGACGGGCAAAAAAAAAGTGATGCGTGTGCATGCGCAACATTAGACTGATAAAAATGGCCAGACTGAAAAAAGTGTCAGTGGAGAGAGAGAGAGAGAGATAGAGAGAGAGAGAGAGAGGGAGAATGTCATTTTGCAGGGATCGATGAGCAGACACCCAAAAGAACTTAATGTCGGAGGGAAAAAAAGACTTCCCCATCCATCAAATCTCCTCCTTATTGTCTGGGAGAGGCTGACATGATTTGTATACAGTAAATAGTGAGGAGGACAGGCAGGATGAATCATCTCTGCGTTCTCATGGGGGACTGAGAAAAATGACGGGAGGCAGAAATAAATAGCATTTTTCATCCAATGATTCCATATTTCATGGAATGACAGGCGAGGATATTCAATATAGAAAATCAAGTCCTGAACTGCAAGGTCCCTCTGGCCATCCCACAGACAGCTCAAACACTCATGCACACGCACTGGCCCTCACACCAGACCAAAGTATGCAACTCTTTATCATAGAGGTGAAAGTTCACCTTGTGTATCTGTTACAGCTGTTCATTAAACCTGACAGACAAGACATAGATAGATAGATAGATAGATAGATAAATAGATAGATAGATAGATAGATAGATAGATAGATAGATAGATAGATAGATAGATAGATAGATAGATAGATAGAGAAGCAGACAGACAGACTGACTGACAGAGACAGATAGATAGATGAATACTTTACTCATCCAACGGGGAAGTCAACATAACTGCTCACCAAAATCACCTGTTTACATAATGCATAGGTAGAATTCTTTTATTCTCTCCACTTTCTCCTCTATATCTACTATATAAAACACAACGATATAGAAATCTGGTTTTTGAACAGAGCACCACACACCCATGAAATTATTAAAGTCTTTTGCCAAAGTTGCCAAAGAAATAAACAGCAGCACCAGGCTATACTGAAATTAAAAACTGAAATTAAAAACTGAAATTAAAAACATTAACGATTACTTTATTTTCATTTTTAATTGTACCATGTTTCCCCCCATTTTACCTTCTTTCATTGCTCTCTATTGGCATGCCAACACTGTGCTTGAAGTGTTTGGACTGAGCCTCACATCAAAAACACCTCAGATTATGACGGGCACCTGTGTAAAATGCAGGGTCTTTTTTCCCTAGCACACACCATAATCTCTCAGGAACATTACAGCACAGAAAGAGAAAAAAAAGAGAGAGATAAGAGAGAGAGAGAGAGAGAGAGAGAGAGAGACAGAGAGAGAGACACACACAGAGAGAGAAACAGAGAGAGAAAGATTGACAGAACAAGAGAAGAGAGTTATCGCCACAATCACATTCTCTCACTGGATATTCTGTCCATCACCTCTTTCATACAATCATATGCAGGCACCCACAGAGCCAATAGAAGTAGGAAGAGAGGAACATGTATTCTGTATGTGTGTGTGTGTGTATGTGTGTTTGCATGTGTGGGTATGATGAGAGAGAGAGAGAGAGGGCTGTGTGTGTGTGTGAGAGAGAGAGAAAAAGAGAGAAGTGTGTGTGTGTGTGTGTCTGTGATGGGGAAAGAGAGTGAGGGGGAGACAGACAGGAGCAGTGTATATGTGTGTTTGAGAGAGAGAAAGAGGGAAGTGTGTGTGTGTGTGTGTGAGGGAGAAAGAGAGTGAGAGGGAGACAGACAGGTGGGGTGTATGTGTGTGTGTGAGAGAGAGACAAAGAGGAAAGCGTGTGTGTGTGTGTGTGTGTGTGGGAGAGAGAGCGAGTGAAAGGGAGACAGAGTGAGTGAGAGAAAAAACCCATGAGGGCAGTTAAGACAGCATGACAGACAGAGCGGTTCAGGTAATTAAGGTTATTCATGTTGCCAGGGCGGATCAATACTGGCGTTACTCCCTAACCCACACGGACTTCTGTGGGCTAACAAACACGGGCCATTAAAAAAGGAAGGCATCGCTCTCCCTCACTTTAGATTTGTGTGTGTGTGTGTGTGTGTGTGTGTGTGTGTGTGTGTGTGTGTGAGAGAGAGAATGCAGGCATTTGTTTGTGTGTGGACAACTGTGGGTGGGTGGTTGTGTGTGTGTGTGTGTGTGTGTGTGTGTGTATGTGCATGCCTGTATGTGTGTGTGTGTGTGTGTGTGTCTGTGTGTGTGTCTGTGTGTACGTGTGAATGACGGTATGTGTGGGCACGCATGCCTGTGTGGATGGGTGGTTGTGTGTGTGTGTAGGTGCATGTGTATTTTGAAGTCTGTGTAGGTGTGTGTGTGCCTTTCTGCTTGTATGGGTTTATACTGTATGTGTGTGGGCTCAGACATACAATACACTTGTTTTACATGCCCATCACATCATCCTCTCCCTGTCAAACCCCAGTGGACCCAAGGACATTTATATGTGTATGTGCGCAAGTGCATATGTGCCAGTTCTGTATATGTGCATGTGTATGAATGCAACTGTGTGTATAATTGTGTGTATAATATGTGTGCATGTGCGTATGTGTATACGTGTGTGTCTTTGTGTGTACTTGTATGTCTGTAAGCACATGTCCATATGTGGGTGCCTGTGTGTGTATTTGTGTGTGTGTGTGTTTATGTGTTTGTGTGTGTGTGTGTGTAGTACATCACAACTGTATGTCTGTGCCTAGTGCAGATTTCCGGAGATTGTATGACACCCCCTCTCTGGACAAGCTCTCCCCTCTGCCCATGTGAGACAAAGGCAGAAAAAGGAGGCCAGACTCCCAACCCTCCAGACCAGACCCCTCCCACCCTATGGAGGTCCAGCCCAGCACTGGTGCAGGGGGTAGGATTGGGCATATATCTGCAGCCATAGGGGGCTTTCACAAAGACCCCTTCAAAAGGAAGTAGGCAGTGGAGGGTGGGTGTGGATGTGTGTGTGTGTGTGTGTTGGGGGGGGGTGGGGTGGTGGTTCAGCTGTTTGCAACACCTCCACCAAGAAATAAAAATCTCTACTCATCTGTTTAAATAAACTCAAACAATGAAAAATACTATTGCAACCTCCCTCAGGCTCCTGACCCTAGATGCTAGGTGGTGTGTTCAGAAGAAGCAAAAAAAAAAAAAAAAAAAACAGCCACGGGCAAAAAAAGGTATTTTTTCCTCACTGACATGCAGACACTGAGGCCGAGGGAGGGAGCTGAGGTGAATCATAATTAAAGAAACCCCTAGCATTTCAGCTAATGAGACCGGGAGACTGGTTGGCATGGAAACATGACAGCATGTAGCACCCCCCCCACCCTCTCTACTACCACTGCTGCTTCTGCCCCACCCTGACTAAACCTGACTCTGAATGGGTCATACTGATATCGAGGAGGACGAGGGGAAAAAAAGATTTACATTACAAAATGATAGGAGTAAGAAAAGACTGTGTGTGTGTGTGTGTGTGTGTGTGTGTGTGTGTGTGTGTGTGTGTGTGTGTGTGTACTTAAGGACATATGAGTGGGTGTGGTGTGGATAATGAGGAGGATATGAAATGAAAGTAAATACCATCACTACAGTGCTGGTCCTAAAGATTAGGGTGGCCATTTAGGACTTGATTGTGAGTGCTGTCTGTGTTTGTTGTTCTGCATTTGCTAAGATCAATGGCAAAACAACTCATAAATTGTAAAATGCCACTATCATTACCATCTGGGCTTTGATGAATATACTACGTGAAAAAAGCAAATTTA
This sequence comes from Setipinna tenuifilis, assembly GCA_030347295.1. NCBI lineage: Eukaryota > Metazoa > Chordata > Actinopteri > Clupeiformes > Engraulidae > Setipinna > Setipinna tenuifilis. The sequence continues at coordinate 22,615,190 of CM059272.1, forward strand.
TAATTGCCATTTGATATGTGACACTGAATGTGTTTTAAACATGAATAATCAAATAATGACTAATACTGTAAGTCATCTATGATGGAGAAATTCAATAAATACCTTGTGGAGAAAACAAGATCACATATTGACATGTGTACACACATACACACACACACACACACACACACACACACACACACACACACGCATTCCTCAAGATCACACCATCTTTTAAAGCTGTAATATCAAGACTATGTTGTGATCCATTTATCATAACCCTCACTCAAAATATAATAAACAAATCAAAAAAGTGCTAAAAAAAACCATGGCATCATTATGCATTCATCAAAAACAGAACCAGCCTTCATAATCATCCAGCCCACATCTCATTGAGAAAGGAAAGAGAAAGTGTGGACAGGCGTCCCTGAAACAACATGACTCTGTTTCTGTGATCTGCGCAGACCAAAGGCTTTTCCCTGCGCTGCTATCTGTGAGCCCACCTGTTCTGCCTTTCAAACGCGCCCGGCGGAGGACTAGCAGACTGCCGCGTGCTGTGGCCACTGCGGTCGGCCCTTGAACCAGAACACAGAGCAGCCCTCCCGAATGACAGCTCATTTGGCAGGTGGCAAAATCCCACTAATTCGCTAGTGCTCGTGTAAACAAGGGGGGGGGCGGGGGGGTTGGAGTGGTATTACACACCTGTCATCTTAAATTCGCTCCTCTATTCTCAATACACGAGAAATAAAAAAAGAGGAAGACCTCCAAAGCGCTGAGTGAAAAAGGGAATTAAATTAGCACTACAGAGATGGCTTCTCTTTGACTGGTGTCATTCCCTCTCTCTGGCCTGCCTATCTATTTTTCTTTCTGCGTGTGTGTGTGTGTCTGTGTAAGAGAGAGAGAGGCACAGTGTGTGTGTGTATGTGTGTGTGTGTAACAGAGCCACTTAAGAGCTGGCCCCCGAGCCAGACGGCGGGTGGGGTGTGGTGTGTGTGTGTGTGCATATGTGTGTGTCTGTATGTGTGTGTGTGAGTGTGTGTGTGTGTGTGTGTGTGTGGCGCAGCAGCAGCATGGTGCGGTGCGGCACAGCGCGGTGCGGCCTGCGAGGGTGTCTGATGGATGGAGACACTGCTCGGTGGCTCCCTGGCTCGGCCCCAGTTTAGCGCCGGTTGTTTGTCACGCCTGTCAGCACCGTGATCCTCTCACAAGGAGAGAGGCCCCCACTCCATCACTGTCCACAGAGCCACAGAGGGAGAGAGAGAGGGAAAGAGAGAGAGAGAGAGAGGCAGAGAGACACAGAGAGAGAGAGACAGTGGGAGAAAGAGAGGAGGGAGAAAGAGAGAGAGAGAGAAAGAGATATAAGGAGGGAAAGAGAGAGAATGAACGAGAGAGAGTGAAAGAGAGAGCGAGTCAGAAAGAGAGAGACCCCTGTGCCTGGCACAAGCTGCCACTGCCACCACCACCGCTGCGCTTACCGTCAAATGGCCCGGGTGAGAGGCACAACCAGAGCTTTGCTCTGCCGTGGTGAACACACACACCTACACACACACACACACACCACAACAACCACTACAGGGACTTGCACATTTCATCAGCATTCAGCCCTGCAGGTTCCAGTTCAACTGTGTCACCACAGCACTACACAGACACGCACACACACACACACACACACACACACACACACACTCACACACACACACACACACACATTCACACACACACACACACACACAAACTCACTTGCTTCAGGAGTTTTCTGGGGAGCTCCAGCATGCTCGGAGCGATGTGGCTCAAAGCATAACAGCTGTCAGCCTGGCCTGGAGTCTCACTGCACCCCACCACAACAGCCACTGGCCCAGCACAAGGGCCTGCTCTCCTGCCTCTCCTCTCTTTTCTTATTCTTTCTTCTTCTCTCTTCTCTTTCTTCTCCTCTCATCTCTTCTCCTCTCCTTGCTTCTCTTTTTTGTCACTTTTCCTCTCCTCTCCCCTCATCTCCTCTCTTTTCTTCTCTGGACCACTCCTCAAGAGAGGGCACAAAAAAGTGCACAGAAGCCTCTCTGAAGGGGAAGTGAATCAGACAAAGGCGAGAGGGAGGGAGGAGGGAGGAGGGAGGGAGGAGTGAGGGGTGCCATGCCTTCATTCTCCCTGCTTAATTAGACCACGAGTGAAGGCACAAGAGAAGGCTGTGTGTGTGTGCGTGTGTGTGTGCGTGTGCACCACGAGTCAATTTCGCCTTCACTTCACTCACCTGAGCAGTCAAGGAGACAAGAAGACACGTATCGAAAAAAAAAAGAGAGAGAATAGAGGTGAACAGACAGACAGCACGGAGAATATAAAACACTACACGTGGTGAAGGGAGGCCAGACAAAGTGGTGATGAATATGGGATTCCCCATTTATTTCCTCAAACACTAAAAATGCTCAGAGGAAATGTAAGGCGTAATGGCTGAATGAAAAAGATTAAAATAGAAGAGGGGAGAGAATGACAGATGGAGAGGCAAGAGGGGACTCTTATGAGGGGAGAGAAGACGCGCTACTCTTCAGGTGCTCTAGTCTACAAGACAAGGGCACTGAAAGGCGGCAAGAGAATAAAAGTGAAAGAGGGCCAGAGAGGGAGGGATGAAAGGGAAAGGGAGGGGAGGTAAGAGAGGATAAAGAGAGAGAAGAAAGAGTGAAAGCTAGAGAGGGCCCAGGAGAAAAGGGAGAGAAGAAGAGAGAGAGAGTGAGAGAGAGCGAGAGAAAGAAGGAGAGAGAGAGAAAGAGAGAGTGTGACAGAGACAGAGAGAGAGAGAGAGAAAAAGAAAGGGAATATCCGCACGCTTAAAGAGACCATGGAGGGCAACCTGAAGCACATTCCAGGTGACAGGGGCAGCTGTGGCCTGAAGCCGTGGGGGTCCCAGCGGAGGATCCGGCCCGGCCCGCAGCAGCCCTCTATCCACCCCCCCCATCACAGCCGTGGCGGGCAGGAGCACTCGCTCGCTCCCCTGGCATCCGGCCCAGGCACGGCCACAGCCACGCACACGCACACGCAGGCTTCATCAGGCCCTTTACCAGGGATGCAGGTCGGCACAAGGAGAGAACAGGATTCTAGGATTCGCTGACACCTCACCTTGACCCACTCACACAGGCTATAGGGATGCTGTTACCCTCAAATGGGTCATTTCTCCCATTTTCTGTTTTGGCCGAACCCAGGCCCCCTCAAGGTTTTACTTGGATACATAAATGAGTGCAGAGAGGTTGAAAGGTGCCGTGTGCCATATGTTGCAGCCAAAAGAGTCTCACAAAGAGCATTTTATATGATCTTGACACAGAACTGTGTGGGGGATACTCCGAGGAACCTCTCAAAGACTTTTTTCCGAGAATTTTAGGAGGATCAGAGTATGTGCTGGTTTGGGATTTTTCATTGCAGCTATCTGACTGAAAAGGTTTTTCTATGTCTTTTCAGCAGACACCACACTACCCCCATTTCTCATCTCTCTTTTTATTCCATTTCATCTTATAGCACAGAGATGTAAGGTTTAAGGCCAGGTTTTTTTTTACCTTTGTTTACAATGTGGTGGTTATTAGATTGCTTGATATCCATTTGGCCTATCTGTATGTCAGAAGATTTATACTTGAGAAAAAAAAACCTGAGTTCACTGAGTTCTTCTTGTACAATGTAATTAAACAATTTCTTAATGAGTACAAACTCCAAGGATGCATTAACTGCTTAAGCCTATGAGCTGTCTTACTGTAGCCTACTGTGTAATTAACATACTGTACTGTTGCTGATTAAAGCATGGCTGTCTACACTAGCCACCACATAATCAGACAGTATCAGTGTACTGATGATAATATCATGTTCCCTGGTCTACAACATGTCTAGCCTGATGTACACTGCAGCGGCCATGGATATGTATCATTACTCTCACAATTAGGCTCCACTATACGAGTAAAACAAGGGTTGGAGAGAGTGACTGATGCAAACCTTGCCTGTGGCAGTCCTGATGGAACTGTGCTTGCGTTTTATTCTCTGACCAGATTCGTGTTGTTGTTGTTGTTGTTGTTGTATGTGTGCGGTGTGTGTGTGTAAATGTGTGTGCATGCCTGTGTAAATGTGTGTGCACCTCTGTGAATGTGTTGACGAAACTGTGCTTGCGTTTGATTGTCTGACCAGATGCGTGTTGTTGTATGTGTGTGTGGTGTGTGTAAATGTGTGTGTACCTGTGTGAATGTGTTGATGAAAATGTGCTTGCGTTTGATTGTGCGACCAGATGTACGTTGTTGTATGTGTGTGTGGTGTGTGAATTTGTGTGTGCATGCCTGTGTGAATTTGTGTGTGCCTGTGTGAATGTGTTGATGAAACTGCTCTTGCGTTTTAAAGTGGGACCAGATGTGTTATGTGCGCATGGTGTAAATGTGTTATTGTATGTGTGCACTGTGTGAGTGTGTGTGCGTCTGTATAAATGTGTAAGTGCCTGTGTAATTGTGTGTGTGTGTGTGTGGGTGGGTGTACAGGCATGAACTGCTTTACAGTTCCTTGTTTATCAAAGCCCTCCACACCTCTAAGCTGCTCCCACTGCGTATACCCCCATTAAGATGATACTGATGAAAAATTACATTCGCTCTCAAGACCTGGCAAATTAACAAATTGTCAGCTTATTAAAACAATAATAGATTTCCGTCTGTTCTGCAAATCCCGCTGACTCTAATGAGATGCAAGTGAGTAGCCCTTGTCTGCAAGGTTAATGGATTCCATATTTCCTACTTAAACATGTCTCTTTTGTAGTCCCAGGAAAGTCACACAAGTGGTCATATAATTACACTTGAACAGCTGAAATGGGCCTACATGGATCCTGGCAAACAATGCTCTTTACACCCCTGGATTTCCATCTTTAAGAATAAAGTTCCCTTTGTCTCTCTGGCTCTTTTTCTCTGAGTATGAGTGTATGTGTGCCTGTATACGTGTGTGTATGTGTGTGTTTGTCAAGAAGCAAGCATTCATTTGTTTTTGTGAGTGGGCATCTTTGAAAAGATCCCATCTTTCAAAACAACAACCTGTCTCACTCCTGCATCTGGGACTGCATGTGTGACTGGGCTGCACAGGCACAGACAGAGGTGAGTGATGAAATGCTTAAGCTGGCTAGCAAAGCGCCTGTAGCCTCAATTGGCAGTGACAGGCCACAGAGATGTGTCCCCACCGCGGCTAATAACGCATGCCCAACAAGGGGCCGCGGGACAGGGGAGGGCTTTTCAATCATTCAGCCTGCCTCTCCCTGTGTGTGTGTGTGTGTGTGTGTGTGTGTCAGGGGGTTTAGGGGGCGCTGGGCCTGGCTAAATTGCCTGGTGGCAGTCTAATTTTTTAGTGACTGATTTAAAAAAAGTGGATCCAATGCTTGCTCTCACTCTCGCTCTCGCTCTGAACACAGACCACTGACATTTCTCGTTTGTGGTTCTTGGAAAGGACACAGTCCCTAGTGGTGGTCAGATATAGCAGCAAACACAGAGGTGGTTACAGTCACACATATACATGTTTTACACACACACACACATATGTACACTGTCATTTACTTACTCTCTCATCCATACTTTTTCGGGAGAGAGAGGCACACACACAAAGACACACACGCACACACACATGAACACACACCAACCTGACCATAACACACACACACACACACACACACACACACACACACACACACACACACACACACACATTCACACCAACCTGACCATAACACACACACACACACACACACACACCAACCTGACCATAACACCTGCTAGACTAAGTCTTGGCAGAGAGCATTTCATTTCAGCAGAGCCCGAGGCAATGTATCCTCCCTATCAGCTCCCACCTGCTCCACTGCGCTCCGCTGTGATGGTATTTTAAGCCCTGTTCAGCAGCACTGCCTGCTACCTATCTTACCTGACAACGTCCGCGTGGCCCAAACACGCGTGCGAGGGGGAACCATATGCACGGAGCTGTGCAGCACGTGTGAGCGCAGGCCTTTTTTTTTTCTCCTTTCTAACAGGAGCCACTGAATGAAAATGAGTCACTCGGTGGGATTCTCGGCCCTTGCAGACAAGGGCTATTGGCCGGCATTAATATCCCTTATCTGCTGCGCCCTTCACTGCATGAGCTCTTCGCTCCAGAGGGAGGGGTGGGGGGATGAAGGAAGGAAGGGAGAGAGAGAGAGAGAGAGAGGAGGCTGCCCTAGCTTTCTTCACCCCGGTCTTGGTGACCGCATTTTTATAAAGTCTGACTCCAGGACCTAATTGAGAGCAGGAGGAGACTTGGACCCCCGTAGAGAGGGTGTTGGGGATGGGGTCACCTGAGCTGAGATTTTGGGACCCATGGGGACGCACACCCACCCTCCACCCTGACCTCACACACACAGGAATTTATGTTCTTTTTCAAAAACAAACACACACACACAGACAAAAATGGTGGGTCACAGAATTCAAATGAGCATCGTCATTTACATATGGGGTTCTCTTTTGTGGTTACATATGACAGCGCTTTTGCCCAGATGACTCACCATATTCCAATCTATGTAAAATTATAATTATTTATATATAGGTAATTTCAATGGTAGTTCATATAGGTAAGTTCAATGACTAGGCAGACTGTATGGCATATGCTAATGATTAAAACTGATAGAATACACAATAAAACAAATAATTATGCTACTCAAGATATTAATACAAAGTATTAACTACAACCCCCCACTGTGACTTTTCCACAAAAATGCAATTTACAAATTTCATTAAATTTCAAGCTGTTGTCAATTTCAAGGTGCCATAAAATTTTCCATACGAAAGCAATACCGTTTACACTAGTACAATAGCTTTGAAACTAAATAACTTAATTAATACTGTAAAACGTATTTGGGTCAAATTTAACCTATATCTCTCAGAAATGCTGGTTCAGATAACCAAATGTCAAAATAGATTTTCAATTTTGAGAAATAGTTAGTTGCTCTGTTTGTAGACATTTAGTCGTTTCCCATGACACTTTGCACTTGCAGACCATCTGTGCTGTGTCCGTCCGTAGCGGAACTAAGATGTAAATCATTTGTAACTGACAACTACCTGTCATTTGAACTGCCATCACCAAGAATAAAGCGAAAAGCTTACCTGGGTCGTGGGTGAGCGCTTTGGCTCTGTGCATCCCGGAATGGTGCATCGCCCTCCGTGAGCGTTTAACGTTTTACCCGGAATTTGGGAACAATCCTTCACAACTTGGTAGCTCAACAACCACGAGTAAACTATTTCAATAGTGGTAAGTCTGTTCCTTGCTGAGGAAACGTCCCACTTGCTTTCTGATGTTGATTTAAACACCAATCTCCATGCTATTGTGATACATTAAAGGAAACGGAGGCTGGGCTGACTGTGATGGACCGAAACGCACAAAGTACCGTCAAGTTCAATGCCTACACGAGACGTCTATGGTCGTCGAACAAAAGGAACGAGGAAAATCGCAGATACTAGAGGAGAGGAGACGAGGAAAGGGGGAGAGGGGGAAAGAGAGCGAGAGAGAGAAAGAGCTGGAGTCGGGAGGGAGCTTGTGCGTCGACTGGCTCATCTTTACCCTCCTCACAGACGCGAGCTGCGCAGATTGGAAGGGTGGAGTGGAATGTGGTCGGGAATGTTCATCAGGGAGAGACACAGGAGCAGAAGGCCAGGAAAGAGCGCAAAACATAAATGCGCAGAAACATACAAAAGTCTAACAAGGCAATGTAAGTCTAATGGCTGTGCCAGCATGTGTAATTGACCAAAAAATATCCATCCGTGTTCATCTCTTCAGAACCGATATTTATATTAATTGCACACTATTTCTTAAATAGTCAACGTTGTAACTAAAAAACAATCCAAACATTACCACAGTCAATTAAACTTGACAGAAAGTGAGGTTGGTGTACACCCACAGTACTTGCTCTGCGCGAGAGGCTGTTGCTCGCTGTGGATTTCAAGTAGGGAGGCAGTACGAAGCAACAACTAGCAAGGTCAACACCATAAATAGTCAAGCCCGATCAAAAAGACTCTTACTCTTTGATTGAACGTTTGAGGGCCTACTTTTATCTCAGGCTGTCCTGGTTCTACAGTGAAGAGCCAGTGACTGAGTGTGGTCCTTTTCGCAGTCTTATCACTAGGCTGGAGGAGACGCTAGGTACTTCAGGGGCTCAACTGTTGGCCAGCGCCGTCCTGCATGGCTCCAATCTGCCACTCTCGAGCTTTCCGCGTGTCACCGGCCAAGTGAACAGGCCCTACGTGCTGCTCGCCACCTCCTCCCACGAGGGCGTCTTCCTGGTTCAGCAGGGCTCGGGCTTTAACCTGGGCCATCATACCAGCACAAGCTTCCGCTGTCAAATACGCGGGATTCTATCTCTAGTCACGGATAAAACACTGCACGATGCAGTGAAATATTACAAATTTTTTTAAGAAGGATCTCCCACGAGTAGGTTACATGCTAAATGCTTACAGATCAGAAAGTGCAACACCACCGGTTAAATGCTCAAAATATGATCCAAATTCGTATTCAGAATCAGGAAGGAGAGGTTCAGCACCATGGAGAGCTCATATTGAAGTGGGCTATGAGTACAGAGTCGTTTTAAGCTGCAATGTCCAATTAAAAAATATTTTTAAATATCTGGAGATTGTATTCAAGTGTCTGGATTATAGTGCTTAGGCAGTGGAGTTGAATTCTGCCTTATTATGCTTGTTGGCTTTGAACATAGTGTGAATGCAAACACAATTAATACTTCTCCCATTCAATCGGCCCAGTATCACAAAATCTGGTACTAATGTATGCACCAAGAATAATTATTGTATGCATATGTACCATGGGCTATCATTCAAATATCATTGGACTGCATTTGGTAATCTTTTTAATACAAAGCCTTTATATAACACATTATAACTGCCATTTTCTTTAATTTAACATGATTAAGTCTGGTATGCATATCAATGACATATTCAGTTGTGCTCTGTTAATAAATAAATTAATATCAGTGTACAGAACCTTTATCAGAGGGATATAATTAGGAATGTACTTCGGATAATTTATACATAATAGAAAAGCTGGAAAAGAACAAAGAGCACAGTACGACTACGGCTGGATAGAATGCAAACTCCAATTTACAAAGATGAATTTCAGGAATGAGTGCGTAGAGATTTTTCTGTTCTTCTTCAAAAGTCAGCAGAAAAAAAGATGGATTGGAAGATGAAAAGCAGAGTTCAAGCATTTTATTCTTGACAGACCTTGCATCAAGGCTGCTTCATTGGCATGGCCCTCGACAGAGAGCAGCACAATCAAAGGCACGTGTAGACATTGTGCACTGCCACCAAGCCATAGTGACAGGCTTTGTAAAAGGACAAACACTTAACAAACATCGGCATAACTGTTCATCTGGCTAAAGGTGCATTTCCACCGTGTTGTGTGTAGGTGTGTGTGTGTGTGTGTGTGTGTGTGTGGGGGTGGGGGTGGTCACTTCTGCGTGGGCCATGTGAGACGCGAACACAAGGCACTGAATGCCAGCTGATCAGAGGTGTCTGGGAGTCATGGGCACAGCCGGGGATCCTGCTGTGAGCCTGCTGTGCCTGTCTTTCTACACCTGCACTCAGGCGGTCATTAGGCGAACAGTGGTGGAGGAAGGTTTGCTGCATCGGTTGTTTATGAAGGCGACCTTTGAATAGCTGCAGCTACGTACAGCAGAATGTATCTTCTAACTTTTACTTGTGGACACCTGTTGAAACACATACAGCTGTCCAACAGCAGGCCCCTGGAACCAAAAATTTTATCTGAAAGATCCATTAAAATGTCAGACGTCTTTGTCTGTCTGTATGTTTCTCTCCTTCTTACACACACACAAACACACACACACACACACACACCAACTCAGTTTCTTGGTCTTCTTATCATGCAACAGCCTGTCTTGGTGTGTGCCAAAGCTCTGTGCAGGTGTACGCAAGTAGCTGCCATTTTCCCTTGCCAGTCTGAGGCAGGCGTGATTACCAACAGCACACCTTCAGGTGAGCGACGCCATCGTCACCTGGAATCAGCCAATCAAGCAAGCAGCACAGCGTGGCGGCCCATGCCAGTGCTATCTGTGACAGCCACACTGTAGCTCTCGGTCCACTGTTCCCCAGTCTCGTCCACACCCGCACCACTGAGCCCACCAGCACTTACACACAAACACACACACACATACACACACACACACACACACACACACACACAAACACACACACACACACACACACAAACACACACACACACACACACAAACACACACACACACACACACACAAACACACACACACACACACACACACACACACACACACACACACACACGCTGTCTCACTCACTCTCTCTCCCTGCCCAGCTGCAGGAGAACTACTCCAGTGTGTGTCGCGTAGTACACATCATACCAGATCACATCATGCAGGCCAGGCAACCAGGGGATGAGTAACACAAGCTGCACTGCTGACTGCTAGCCACGGACCCCACCATAGTGCACTACACTGCACAAAAATAATTACCTCTCATGTCTTGGGAAAAGTGTCAGGAAATGATCTGTGTTCTTAGTTTAAGTTGAACAAACTGTGATTAGCACCAATAGCCTACAAGGTTGTTATCCTGCTAGAATATTGCAGATTTTGCAGAAGAAAACAACTCCACATTTATTAAAACACATATATGGCAATGTGGATGAGTAAGTACATGTAAAAATACAAATACGAATGTAAACATCTCTAATATTAACAAACAACACTTTTGACAGTTTATTACAATCATTAAGTCAATACATCTTTTTCTTTTACTGATGGGATTATACAATACTGTTCAACAATACAGCCAAGTTACAAATCACCAGTGGCGAAACAAGCCCTGCTACCCTAATTAGCTTCTCCCGAGTCTCACTGTAGTGTTGGGTCAGCAACAGGCATCTCCGCACACCCTGACTGGAGACACCACAGCTCCCTCTATCTTCCATAACATCATAACATCTAAGAGGAAAAGCCCCCCCCCCCCTCCTCCCAACGTCACTGTTCACCCCACCTCACATTCCCGGAGGTCCCCAATTCTCTACCACTAATTAGCTTATTGCTAATTAGCATCTGACATGCAAAGAAAGGAAGGGAAACGTTTGCATGATGACATGTATGGCTGCTGTTTTTTTGCAATAGGCAAGGCAAACCTCTCATAGGGCTGTCATGTTTGAAATACAGAGCGCATGGAAGTTTGTGGAGGAAGAACTGAGAATAGAGATACTGCTAATAAGAAGAGGTGGTAAACATTTTCCTCTGCCAGGTTCTCTGATGTACTGTTTTTTTGTTTCTTTCAGTAGTTTACCCCTTGTTTCATACAGTAAAGGCTGGGGGCGTAAGGTGAAATTAATAAGAAAGCTGGTGTCTTACTGTAGGATAAAAACCTCATGCTAGGATTAGGCATGAGTTAGTGAGTGAGCATCCTACCATTGCCTCCTTCACATCTCAAACATCCAATGAATAAATTAAATAAAGCTAAGTCATTACCACTTTATAGTGTTTGTTATAGGGCAAACCTGTTTCTCTCTAGTTATGCATGCTCATCACAACTTTTGGTAGGCTTTAATGCTATTGATCAGAAAAAACAACAAAGCAGTCCATTTCATATATACTTTATTTAGCATTTACTTATGCTTAATATGTCTCTTAATATGTCTCATATTTGTAAAAACAGGACAATAGTGTTCACCTAATTGCCTTGGGAGAGCCTTCATAAGGCAATTCAAAAACATGAACCAAATGAACATTACAAGTGGACCTACTGTGTTTGCTACTTGAGATTGATTTTTTGTAGTCTGTTAGGAATCTGATACAAATAAAAGTGGTTACTTTTTTTTTAACCTAAAACAGCTCCAAACTAGCGCTTGGCCTGAGAGATCAAACTGACTATATCCACCATTTCTGGAGGATGTGTCTTGTTACAACTCTGTAAATACAAAAACACAAATCTTTTTCATCAGCACATGTCTGTGTGTGTGTATATGTATGTGTGTGTGTCACCTTTTCATAAGACAAATGAACAAGCATGTGCATGACAGGCAAGTCTCCTTTCCCCCTTTGAATGGCAGGTAGGTTGGTCTCTTTTGCCATGGAAGTAAGAAATGGCACTGAGTTTGACTGAAACACCATCTGCAGGCTCTTAACACAAAGGGTAGTGTGACAAGCTGTTCCTTGCTCACAACTTTGTGAATTAGCATGGTAAACATGTGTCTATCGAGAGGCCCTTGTAGCAGTGCTAATGACTGCCATCAGCACCACAAAAGCCTTTATCGCACTAGATAATTAAATTGCTAGCTGCAAACCCGAAAAGGGCAAACCTGTAAAAAAAAAAACAGTTCTGCACAAGATAAACCTTTTTTTGACCTTTTTTACCCCATCACGGTCATTAACAAGGGTTCAAAATAGCTTTATAGTGCACTGTGTCACCTAAAGCTGTAAAGGCTTATAACATAGCATTATAATACTTTAGGAGTGCAGTCATGAGTATATACTGTATACTGTACATAGTTTTAAATACTTGTGCCAGTCATTATAATTTTTTACGAATGCATTATAACCCTTTATGAGTATATTTTTAAGTGCTTTATAAACACTGGATTAATAGAAAGTGTTACCGAAACGGTAATTCAAAAGCAGGCAGATTTTTTGAAAAACTAATTACAGTAAAGCATTATGAAACATTTTTCAGGTATTACAACGCGGTGCCAATGAAAGCCATTACATTCTTTTTGTGGGACAGTGACATTTATGAGCCAGCACAGTGGTGTTTGTACGGTCTCAGGTTTAGTTTTATTGATACCTGCATGAGAACTACATCTATTCTCAGACTCCATTCTGTGGGAATGGCCCACTAATGGGTATGAGTCAGGGTTCCTGGCTGTGTGAAATATGGAGGCTTCTTGGCACCTAGCTGACCCGATAAGGAGTCAGTAACTCATCTCCCCGAAAGGGCTGTGGCATACCTGCACATCCACAGAAAAATCAAAGGGGTGCCTTGCAGAAAATCAATAATTCAGAGGTGACAATCAGATCTCCCCTCCAGCTAACATAAAGGTGGCTTTGGGCCAAGTCTGGGTGGCAGTGCGAAATCACAGAAGGCTTGGTGGTAAAAAGGGCTCTGTGACCTGTGTGTGTGTGTGTGTCTCTCTCTCTCTCTCTCTCTGTGTGTGTGTGTGTGTGTGTGTGTGTGTGTCTCTCTGTGTGTGTGTGTGTGTGTGTGTGTGTGTGTGTGTGTGTGTGTGTGTCTGTGTAGAAATGCATATAGCTCTGTTTGTTCTGTGAAAAATGAATGACAGGTCATCTTCAGAGGCATGCCACTAAGAGCTGTAGTGGAGGGAGCAGAAAAGTGGAGAGAGAACAAGAGAATGAGAGAACGATAGAGAGAGAGGATGAGAGAGAGAGGATGAGAGAATGAGAGAGAGAGAGAGAGAGAGAGAAGAGAGAAAAGAGCGCAGAACTAATATTCCAGCTTCTTTCATTACTAACCAAAGCCCATTACATAGCCAAAGTACTGGTACCCTTTTGACTTTGGACATAATTCGACTGTACCTCTTATTATGGCAAAGTTATATATAGCCCTGAGATTGGCTAGCTGACCAAGCATAAAGAATGTGACGCTATAAGATACCAGGGGCAGATATTAGCTTTCCAGAGATGTCAAAGAAGTCTGGAGTAGTCTGCTCATCCATTTTACAGCCATCATACCCATTCATGCATTAGAAAGACATATCCAGTGACAGACAGACCTGCTCTGGAAGTAAGACATGAGTTTTGTGAATATTCTCTTCAAGGATTAAATAACTGTTGGACACATGAGGTCATGCGAGTGTGTGTTATAAGGAAAAAATAAATGGTAACCATTGAGGATATTTATTGTATTGTATTAGAGATGTATTGTATTTATTACTGTATATACACAGCTGAGAGGCCATGAAAATGGTGTTCATCAGCCCATATTGCATATTCCAACAAAATATAATATTTCTGGATTCTGCAAAATATATATTTTTTTCTATTTCTATTTTCTTCAACTGTAGTAAAAGCACAATCCAGTTTGAATTTAAATCAAATTTCCCTATGCATTCCTATAGATGGTTCTTCAAGTGCTGTGTCAAAAAAATCCCAAATTTGAATCTGAATTAGTAGTGGCGGTACAATGGCGGTACGGCATGGCAGCCGTATGTATGTATGTGTGTGTGTGTGTGTGTGTAGGTGTGTATGTATGTACGTGTGTATGTATGTGTGTATGTATGTATTTGTTGACAGAGGTAATTACTCACAGAGGTCATTCTTTGTTTTCAGTTTGTTTTCTTTTCTAAAACTTAAAAAAATACACAATGTGACTTTAAGTGATGGTACATTAAATTGCTTCATGAATTAAAAATGGAAAACTCTTTTCTTTGTAAACTGGCCAGTACTGAATTGAAAGTCCTGTTTGCCCAAGCAAACATTAAAGTTGAGTTTCATCACCTCAGTTCTTACATGAGGTGATTCTGCCCCCATCATCCATTCAGGTCTGTCTTTATGCCACGTCTGTCCAGTGACAAATTCTGCCAGATGGTGTGCAATTTGCTCTGGTTCTTTGTCTTGGTCCATTACAGACATTTTATATTACTGGTCAAAAGAAGGATTTAAAGAGAAAAAAAATCAAATATGACTCTGGGCCTTCATGTGATAAATAGCGCCAGTCTTTTCATCTGGCAAGTCCTGTTCAGCACACTGTCTCAATGTGTCGATACATATTCAGAGGGAATGAGCGAGGGAGCATAGCAGCTTTCCTTGTGAGCCACAGCTGTTGGAATTTACATCGGAATGCAAAACAGTCTGAAAGACAAAAGAATAACAACAACCTACTGCATTTCAAGACTAAAATTAGATTGAGAGAGAACTGAGGACGTGGGGAAAAGCAAACGTTAACTCTGTGGCCCTTTCTCTCTTGTTTGCAGGGACACCGAGCTGGCTGGTGCAGATTAATTGCGGATGTTGAAAACATTGTTTCAGTGCAGACACTTCTTCTCTACACCCTCCCACCTTCACACACACACACACACACACACACACACAGACGCAGACACACACACACACAGACGCAGACACACACATAAACACACCCTCCGCCTCCACCTCTGGTCCCTCTGATTCCTGACAGAATGTGTCGGTGCATTGTGGCAGACATATCAAAGACAGTTTGATACATGAAAAGAGAAAAGAGAAAAGGCACAGAAGCAGAGAGAGAAAGACAGAGAAAGAGAGGAATAGAGAGAGAGAGAGAGAGAGAGAGAGAGAGAGAGAGAGAGAGAACAAGAAAGAGAGCGAGCGTGGCATTGCTTGTTTGATATGGCAGTAATCAACACTGAAGCTTTGCCAGCGCCTCTATCTTCAATGCGACACATTGCCAGTTGTATGCTGTAGCGATCCCTATACGAATGAGCGCCATGCTACCACGTCTGAGTGAATCCCTTGTGCGCTCCTGTGACCTGATTAATGAGGAGAGGGACTGTGTCCACACGTGGGAGTGACTGCAGTGGACATGTGGACATGGCCAACTCTGCACACAGGGACCGGAGTCCCACATTCGCACGATAGTGCACCCTGTATATGAAGGCCTATTAAGAGCAATATGTTTTAAATGTATTAACATCATCCAGTTTAATACTTCAGGGTAATACTTTGGAACAGACTTGTCATTAGGTGCTTGTGTTCATGCATATATGCTGTTTTAAAAATCTAGGCTACAGCCACTTTTTTTTCTTTAAAAAAAATCATTTCTGTAGCTAAATGGGTTTGGGTCTGTCTATAACATAAACACTGGTTTTCAGAAAATTACCTCATACTCAACAAAACGACTACACACACATCAAAATCAAACCCTGAGAACAGTCACACCATCATTCATGGTCAAACAGCTGAACAGGTCAGCAGCTTCAAATACCTTGTAGTCACCATAGACAGTAAGTTGCACTGCAACACAGATGCCACAATCACACAAAAATGCACATCAAAGAGAATATAAAAAATGTTCAAACACTTTTGCCTCCCAACCTTCTGTTACTGTTTCACAACAGCATCACTCAGCCAATTCTAACCTACTGCCTCTCTACTCTTTCTTCTTCTTCTTCTTCTTCTTCTTCTTCTTCTTCTTCTTCTTCTTCTTCCTCACCATATTGTCACTAGCCACACTCATTAAAATCTCACACAAAGCCTCCAAGACAATATACCTTCCCATCCCCTGTTTTCAGGTGAAAATGACACAGCCATCATACACCTAGCACGCACAATGGCAAAGACTTCTTCCGTCTGCCCACAGATACTGTACAGATACAGATATAAGAGTCTTAATCTTGGAAAAAACACTTCAAGAAAAGTTTTAGTTCCCTTAGCTATTGCTGCACTGAACAAAGTCTTGTGAGAGTGCACATCCCTACACTTTTCACATCATGCAATGTCACTTGTGTTGCTATGTTAATTTCTGTTATGACTACCTGTTTTTTTTCTTGTGGCTCTTTCTACCCCGCTGCCGCCAGACTCCTAAAAAAACTGTGGAGTTGGTATCACTACCTTATGGGACCTCATTCCCTCAAATTGTTCCTGTACCAATGCACATACCGACCAGCTTGCACATTGCACATTGTTGTTGTACTTTGCACAAAGAGACCATTGTACATACAGACCAACTTGCATACTGCACAGATCCTTTCATTCCAATTGTATTTATTGCTTTTACTATGTCTTAAGCCTTCTTGCTTTGTATAAATGCCTTTCTACTGTGTGTGGCATTCACGTCAATAGCAAAGAAAGAATTTCATTGTGCAGGAAAACATGTTTTCGTACTGTACATAAGACAATAAACGTAACCTTATGGTGTGTAATAGGGGGCAGAATGGGGGAGTTGGGTGTGGTGGTGGTGGTGAGATGTGTGGCAGGGATGTATGTTGAATTGTAAGATGTGAAATCACAATGTTCGCAGTGTTCTCAATCCCAATGTTTGGTCTTTGCATAGAGCTCACCTCTCGCTTTTTGGCATTATGCAACAGTATTAGCATCCCTGTTTGCATGTGACATGACTGAGGACCTAATATAGATGGTTAACGAAAATTTTACCCATGTTTGATTTGACCATAATTTATGACATGAAGGTGACTTATGACAGTGCTGGTTGCTCCCTTATACCAATCCACTGAGGTGATGTGCTTTTTAGCATAGCTGGGTGCCATTTGAGTTTTACCCTTTTAACAAATCAACAGAAGATGACAATTAACCTCAAAACAAAGACTCTATCAAACTCACAAATATATACTTCTTTGAATTGTTTAAACAAGCAATGTCACACGGAGCACTTGATATGCAAACCACTGTAATTACAGTTGCGATGAAGAGACCAAACCCATTGTTAGAGGTACTGTAAATTAATGAGCAGCACTTTGTCCAATCAGTGAATTACTAAAATTTGTTTACTATTAATTGACAGTGAGTCACATTTGATTACTAACATTTCATGACCATTTCACATGAACAGTTGTGTTAAAGTATTCCAAACACATGCATTTGCATGATTAATTGGGGCTCAATCTAGTCTCTTGTAGTTCACGTCATTTACAATTCCTCTCCCCTTTTTGAGTTCTAGCAACACACTACTGGGAAGCAGACACTCAGGGAGGATGGGACTGGTAAAATTTGGTTGAACAGCTGTGGTTAATGTGTCTTAAGGCTAAAGTTTCCTTTTTTGGCATAGCTGATTTTTTTTCACTGTCTCTAATAAGCATGGGGGCCTTCCTGTGTAGCTGAGAGGCTTGCAGTTCTTGGCTTCTGGAAACCGGAACCGTCAGCAGAGCACAGCCCATAGCTACAGACTGGAAACATGCACAGTGTCCAGGTTGATTGCAGAAGTATGCCAGGCCTTATGGCAAAGTATTCAACTGGAGTTTGTCACTGCACCACCATCCCAGACACTGTGAAAGAAACACTGCAGAGGATTTCTGGCGAATTTGAAACTAACGGCAGTTCAGTCTTGCGCATGTGCTCTCCACATCTTCCTTGGATTTTAGGTTTGCTTCTCACAAGAGAGCCATGTGGATGAGCTGTAGCTTAGTGTTCTCTTCAGACATCACATCAGACCAGGCTTAACGCAGTACAGGCAAACACCTCATTCAGAAGGAGAGATGGATAGACATCATAAGGGGGTCATTTGAGTGAGGATCGCCAGACTGCTGGAGGCAGGAGATTGAAAGGGCACTGCTAATTTCAAGCAGGTTAATCTGCTGTGCAGTCGTCTCCACCTACACTGTAATTGCTGCCAATTTACGAGCAATCTCTGCTCTTGCACTGAAATGCACCCAGGTAGATGGTGAAGGCAATGGCAACACACACACACACACACACACACACACACACACACACACACATATTCTCCCTGGCCAACTCTGGCACCTGACGTTCACACTCCCTTCGAGGCTGTGCCTGTGCCGCTCTCCCAACGAACCCCCACGGCTCGTTGCTACCCCTCCCAAACAGGCCTGCAGATGGGATCATTATGCACCAATTTTCCAATTTATTCTGTGCCTTCAACTCCTCATTAGTTCCCCATGGAAAAAAAACGAGGAGACACATTATCTGTTGGGAACCAGCAAAGCAGGGAGGGCAGCCTGGAATGTTAATCAATGTATCTATCTATGTGGTCTAGGAGACAGAGCTTGAATGGCAATGATTAGTGTGCAGGTTTGGTGCGACAAGCGGCAGTGGATAGACAAGAATGACTAAAAGGGGTTTATCATGCGATGAAAAGCTAAATGATTACAAATATGATTTCCAAATTCCCAGCAAGTACTTCTAGTTCTAATCATGCATTTTTTTTGGTAGTATAATGGTTTAATCAAAACCTAGCAGCCTAGCAGAGTCTGCAGGTAGAGATGGTTTTGATATTAAGTGTGGGGAATGAAGGAGACAGTTATATGATTTGTTAAAAAAATGATTTTGAAAGAAAATCACTCACTAATATAATTCTAAAACTAAAATTTGTAATAGTAAAGGCATTCATTTATGAGCTAATAACCTACTTATACTTCTCAAAGAATAAAATTCAGAAAATGGTGAAAGGATGGGTACAAATTCACAATTACTTCACCACACTTGTTCATTGTGTGATGTCAGAAGAAGGCAATGGCCTCTCAACGCAAGGGGGCTCTGCATGCTTATCCAATCAAAGCTTTATCAATAATCCGATAGAACTTGGTAAGGCCACAGAAACTTAACTCAGGTGCAGACGTCATCGATCTGAAAGAAACCAGAGAAACTCTTGGCTGCACTTAGCTTGCACTTAGATCATGAACACTCCCCAGAGAATATTTATTTTTCAAATGCTAACACTGGCTACTGCATTGACTGACACTGAACATGAGCTAACGCCAGTGCAAATCAATCAAAAAAAAACAAAGTTGGTTTTCATTCAGTTATTTTAAATTTCACTCGTACTCTCCCAGTGCAATTGATTTTCAGAGCCGTATGCAGACAGCACTATCCTAAGGAGAATTATGGCTATAACATTTATCAAGTTTTACATGATGATAGTTCAAAATAAGTGTTACACAATCATCTATGGTAAATTTTATGACAGCGCGTCAGCGCTCCTTGAGGTACTTTTGTATTCTGTCTAATGAGGCCATTGAGGGGACACGTTTGAACTGGGGCCGAGTGTGTGTGTATGTGTGTGTGTACGTGTGTGTGTGTGCGTGTGTGTGTGTGTATTTCACCTCTGAAGATATTTGAATCCTGTCTGTAAGAAATACGATTGGTGGGTTCAAATAAAGAATTCAAATGTGTGTATGTGTGTGTGTGTGTCTGCCTGTCTGTGTGTCTGCCTGTCTGTGTGTCTGTGTGTGTGTCTGTCTGTGTGTGTGTCTGGGTGTCGGTGTGTGTGTGTATTATACAAAATGAGTGAGTGTGTAAGAGCTGATGAAGTGATGTGGTGCTGCGTGGGTCCTGCCTGTGAGCCGTGAGGAGTGAGGGGGCATTTGAGAGAGGCCCTCGCAGGGAGCATGTGTCTCCTGCCACAGCACAGCACAGAGCGACGGCCCTGTTTGATATGGCACCAAAGCCTGCTCATCAGCGCAGATAAGAGAGAGAATCCCCCCCAAAGCCTCCCACATCAGTGGCACACATCACACTTTCAACACGGTCACATGCACACAGATACACACACACACACACACACACACACAAACACGCGCGCACACACACACAGAACACACACATACACATACACACCTACGCATACACACATTTATACACGTGCTTGTGTGCACACACACAACACATGCACACAAACCCACACACACACACACAATGGACACACACACACACACAGCGCATTACACACAGGCTCACACACATACACCCTCACACACACGCAAACACCCTTCACACACACACACACACACACATATGCACACACACACACAGACACAGACACACACACACACACACACACACACACACGCATGCACACACACACTCTTTCTCTCTCTCTCACACCCACACATACACACACACACATACGCACACACACATATACACACACACCCTTACACACACACACACACACAAACACACTCTCTCTCTCTCTTACACCCACACATACACACAAGCACACACACACACACACAGGCTTCATGAGGGGAATGAGTGGGATTGGTGGTGGTGGAGGGTGGGGGCTAACAAGGGGGACAGCTCAATGGAGCAGCATGATAGAGTGCTGCCAGCGCACCTAGCAGGAGTCGCCTACAGGAGCGTTAGCGTAGCATAGCGCACCACGGCACAGCACAGCACCGCGACACGGCACTGCAGCAGAAGGCAAAGAGCCATAACGCCATTACCACAGGCAGGCGGCCCCCTTCCCGGCAAACAGAAATTATAGCACCTGACAGCGCGCATTCAGACTCAGCCCATTTCCTCGCCGTGTCCCTGCTTGACACATCCCCAAAACTGGCCCCAATTATGGCCATAGGAGCTGTCTGTTTGATTTACAGTCATCGTCTCCTGCAGCACGCCAGCCGGCCGGCCAGCCAGCCAGTCCTGTCTCCTGTTCTCTTCCCCGAATAGACTGTTACATTGGAGAGACAGGCTATTTTTGCTGTTTTTATGACATGTGGTTAAAAATGAAATTGGGCGATTGATGAAATAAATCACTCTATTTAACGCGGAAAACACTATTTCAAAACACAATATAAAGGCAATTTTGGGAAACATGTCTGCGGTGAAATAATTTAGCGAAGCAGTGGCTCTCATTCTTGCACAGACACAAGAATGAGAATGTGTGTGTGTGTGTGTGTGTGTGAGTGAGTGTGTAGGTGTGTGTGTGTGTGTGTGTGTGCGTGTGTGTGTGTGTGTGCGCGCACGTGCGTGTGTGTGTGTGTGTAGATTTGGGCTAATTGGCCCTGGGTTTGTTTAAAGCTTTCGTGATTAATGGAGTTCCTAATGGCTGGTTTATGATGAAGAGAGCAATCTGTCCCCCCCACCCTCCCTCCCCAAGTGACTCGATTTGCAGCAATCAGTTAAGACTGGCACTGCCGTGCAAGGACGCACCTGACAAGCTGTTCCTGTGCTGCAAGAGAGAGACCCCCTCCCAACCCAATCCCACCCCCTCCTGATCCTTGGGATATTCCCACAGAACCTTCCAGACTGCACTGAAAAGATGAACACTGCAGTGAGTGAGTCTTCACAGTCGAGCTTTCAACCACCACAGCATCAGCTGGTGTTTCCAACAAAATAAGGCTAAATTAGCTTTATAAGCCATTTTTGCAACTGATGTTAATGTGCTTGTAAAGTATGAAAAATGCATCACATTTTCCCATTACTGTTATTGTGCTTCCGTAAAAGGGCTATGAAGAATACTGTATGAAAAAAAATCTATACGCTTCTCTTTCAGTCTTTTAAATCACTTAAAAATGCAATTAACTTTATGCTCTTTAGCATGGGTGTAGTTACCTAGGGCACTCAGCCTTCGGCATTCATGCCTGCAGCCAAGGCACACCCGTGAGGATATCCACAAACAACCTCACTCCCACTCGTGTTATACTGCTTAAATATGACATAGACCACTTAACCACACCCCTATATTTCAGGAAAACAACAAGGGCATGCATTCGGCATCTAACCTCAAACGGGTAAAACTGCCCATTACCCCACCCCCACCTCCACCACGATTTCTCTCGATTTGCAGCAATCAGTTAAGACTGGCACTGCTGTGCAAGGATGCACCTGACAAGCTGTTCCTGTGCTGAGAGAGAGAGAGAGAGAGAGAGAGAGAGAGAGAGAGAGACCCCCCCACCAAATCCCACCCCCTCCTGATCCTTGGGATATTCCCACAGAACCTTCCAGACTGCACTGAAAAGATGAATACCGCAGTGAGTGAGTCTTCAGAGTCTAGCTTTCAACCACCACAGCATCAGCTGGTGTTTGCCATGAAATAAGGTTAAATTAAGTTTAGAAGCTATTTTTTGCAGTTGATGATAATGTGCCTGTAAAGCATAAAAAACGCAGCACATTTTCTAATTATTGTTATTGCGCTTCTGTTAAAGGGCTTTAAAGAATACTGTCTTTCAAATCGTTTAAAAATGTAATTATCGTAACTTTATGCTCTTTAACTCCAAAAATAGGTAAAACAAAAAAAGCACACCAAGACAACACACAACACATGTTTAGTATAAACATAACGAGCACTTACTGAAGAGGTGGTCAATGTATGGTTCTTCATCCTCCTCATCAAAGTAAGCTTAAGATGAGAAACATGGACATGAAAAGAAAAAAGTATGACAAAAAATAGCATGACAAATGCAAACATTCACATTCTCAAAAAAAATTAACAAAGGGTGAAAATGTGATAAAGGTATGACAAAAAACATGTAATACACCCCAACCATGATGCTGTTTGACACAGTTTGCACTGAACACAATGATTTGTAATAGACACACAATTCCTGGTGAACTTCAACTTGCACATGGGTCTCAACACAACACGCCCACTCATAACAGAGCTTCATTCTTTGAACTAAACAAATACCAATGGGCTCTTCTTCAATAAGGTTCTTCTGACTACCTCTGGGTTAAATAAACCAGGTTTGTCAATTGACCACTTTTGTAGTATGCCCCTCTGTTCTTTCCTTGCTTTCCCCATCTGAATAGATGGGAGGTGGCGCCACAGCACCTCCACGTTATCGCTCCATCTGTGTCAGTGAGTTAATGTGATGCTGCTCCTGGAGTGGAACTGATGAGTCTCAGGCTCGCTCATGCTCCCATCTGGATAGGGTACCTAATAAAAAGGGCTGTGTGTCTGTGTGCTTAATGTGCACGTCTGTGAGTGTGTGTGGGAGCATGTGTGTGTGTGAGAGAGTGTGTGTGTGTGTGAGCGTGTGTGTGTGTGTCTGAGCGCGTGTGTGAGCTTGCACGCATGTGTGTGTGTGTGTGTGTCAGTGTCTGTGTGAATGTGTGCGTGGATGTGTGTGTGTGTGTGTTAGAGAAAGAGTGTGTTTTTGTGTAAAACTACACAATACTACGAATCCAGACAGGAATGATGATGGAACAGTCTTATTTTAGGCCCCAGACAGTCAGTTTGTCTTGTGCAAAGGACAAGGGCTGACCCCATTAAGTGCCAAATTGCCGCCTCGCAAGTTAATCAGATGGCATCAGCATTCTGCTGGGAACATATGAAAAGTCATTATTGCCAAATCAATTCTCAATTACCTCTTTTGCTGCCGCCATTGACACGCTGAATAAACGTTCAGCACCGTCACCATTATTTTCCATATGAAGCGACCACCTTAATGGCTCGATGCACATTATTCAACTACCTCCGCGGCAATGGTAATGGATTGTAAACAATCATGAAATTACACTACAGACGAACCACGCAGCTGCCGCGGTCGGGCATGACTGGGAACATTTGGAGATGCACCGTGCCGTGCCATGCCGTGCCGTGCCTGTGCAGGAAACACAGGTGCGCTTTGCATCGTACAGTAACACATTGGGGTTGCTCTCCAATGAGGTTTGGGATTTCTCTCACACTGTGTGCTACTTTGCAAGTCATGGCTGTGTGGAGCAGTTTGTCATGTTGTCAAGGTTCTTGTGTTCTTGTGCAGGTAGCCCGGACAGTTCTGATCAGATGTTGTGAATATGGCAGAAAACATGGAATTGCAATGCAATTTATCACAGTTAGCTGACACGCTTTTTCAGAGTGACTGACAGTGAGTTAGGTTCAGGCACAGGAGCCCCTGGAGCAACATGGGGTAAGATGCATTGCTCAAGGCCACCTCAGCCATGGATGAGGGTGTGGGAGAGCCCTGGTTATTTACTCCCCTCCACCCACATTTTTCTTATTGGTAGAGGACCCAAAGCTTTCACCTCATAAGAACAATCCTAAAATCCACGTTCTGAAAAGCAACTCCACCGCTGCCTCTGTACAGGAGAAGCTGTTGGCTGGAGGTGTCATGGGGTTAAACATCTCACTCCCTCTCTGAGCCTGACTCTGCGCCCTGTAGTATTAGGTGTACATGAAGGTGAGCAAATTCTTACCATTGTACTTCTATGGCATAGGGCTCGTTAAATTAATAATACACTTGTTATCAAATCCAACTAATTGCTCCCTCTGATTCCCTTTGCTGTCAGTTCTCTCTGCATGTTTACAAAAAAAAATTCCTAGTCCTTGTACTCAGTCTTGGTGCTGTAAATAAGAAACAAGCAGTTTGGCTCAGACGGAATCATAAATAATTCCAGCAAGTCAACACATTACTTCAGTAGGAAGAAGACAGTGTAATTTCATAGGTGGTTGAGTTCAAATATCAACGATCTTTTGCCAGGATCATCATCATCATTAATTTTGAAAGCACTAGTGTAAATAATGGAGGCTATATCATTTGACTTTGAACTTACTTTCTTTCCATTACTGGGAAACAAAGCAGATGACTATCCTCAGCATGTATATTTTACTTTCAATAGCCAATATTTAGCATCATATGTGGGTGGGGAATACTTCAAGGCTTCTTGAGAGTTTCTCCTCAACCACAGAAGGGGCGTATTGAGTTTACAAAGACATACTGTAAAGATGAAATGGGTTTTAAGAAATCAAATGAAAAGTAGTGAAGCTGAGGAAATGACTTGGTGCTTGAGAAGTGTGTGTGGTGTAATTACAGTATGTTGTCGGAAGTCAAAGGATGCATGATGACTTTCACATCAGATGTAAACGCACAAGCTTACAGTAACACCCCCCACCCCCCTCCCTCCCCCAGCCTCCTCCTACGGAAAGCAGCAGGAGACATATTGTAGGAAAGTGATGCATCAGGTGGAACTTTGATGCTGTGTTATGTGATGCAAGGTGTTTGTGTGTTTGTTTATCTTACTCTTACTTTTCATCTATTCCCAATTTTATTTTTTCACTCTGTGTGTTGTCAATGTCTCTGTGTTGACTTTTTCTTTAGTCTGCTCCAGCCTACAAAGCCTACTCTGTGTGTGTGTTTGTGAGTATGGGTGTGTGTGCATGCATGTGTGTGTGTGTCTCTCTCTCTCTCTGTTTGTGTGAGTGAAGTGGGGCTGGCACATTGTGGTAAGGGTCATCACATTAATAAAAAATAACATTTGACAATATCTGTATCTCTTTACTATAAGCCCAAAGCACAACGATCTGAAGTGCCTCCAACAAAAAAAAACCAAACATTTAAAATGTTCAACACTATAAGCACAACATAACTTCATGGCATCAAGTGACTACCTACATTTAGTACTTCGTAACAAACCACAAGTATAAGTCAAAAGTTAGATAAATAAAATAAATGACATGACGTAATGTGTATGAAAGTATGTGTAAGTTAACGTATTGTTGTTGTGGGCGCCTCCTAGGAGCTGTGAAGGTCATGGTGTTTATGCTGTTTATGTCTGGCACCGTCTCTGGTAAACTTCAAGGTGTAATGTGTGAGTGTGTCCCATGCTAATGAACACGCTACAGGGGACAGCATAAAGCCTGAGCAACTCACTGGAACGCAGTGCTATTTTAATGAGCACGCACGCGCCCGCTAATCAGACCATTGTTTTCAGTCTGCTTGTGCCGGGCATCCCTTACTCTCCACACAGGGCAAGAGCTCCCAGAGGGCAATGCTGAGAGAGAGAAAGAGAGGGGGAAGAGAGAGAGAGAGAAAGAGAGAGAGAGAGAAAGAGAGAGAGAGAGAAAGAGAGAGAGAGAGACAGTGAGGGAGGGAAAGAGAGTGAAAAAGAGACAGAGGGAGTAAGACAGGATGGAATAAAAAAAGAGAGAAAGAGAAAAGGGGAGAAAGAGAGAAAGAACAAGAGAGAGAAAGTCCTAAGACTTCAGGCAAGCTCGGTGCTGATGAATAGGAGTGGTCGGGGGAGCTAAGCGACGGTTAAAAAGCATCGATAGCCTCAACAGGCTTCATAACCCACGCGCAACAACAAAGGGAGATAAAGCGCTAATGAGCATAAATGGAAAGCCAAGGTGACATGTTTATTTAAGGAATTACATTATGCTAACATCACCTCCAGTCACCTCTCCTAGCATGAGTAGAGGCTAAACAAAGCTTAAGTGTCTGGCTAAAAGTGAACCGTCCTTTGCTCTCTGGATCAAATCAAACCCTTGTTTTGTCAGCCCTATTAATTAGCTCCCTCTCTGTGAATACATTAATGTCAGAGCCTTGATATATATATATACAGTATGTGTGTGCTTAATGCAATTTACAGAATGTGTTCTTTTAAAAATATATACTTTGCAGGGCCCTGGCGGGCCTGAGAAGTAAGTCTGCAATGGCATTAGCTCTTGATTTGTGGCTTCCCCGAGACAGGGGAAAAAAATCTCAGGAACTAAATTTGAGTGGGTTTCAAAAGGCTGTTAGAAGACTTACTGACATACATATAAGTAACTCCCTGGAGAGACCAAATGCTACTGAGCTCACAGCTTGAGTGTTTGTGTGTGTGTATGTGCATGTGTGCGTGCGTGCGTGTGTGGGTGTTTGTGTGTTTGTGCATATGTGCATGCATGCGTGTGTGTGTGTGTGTGTGTGTGTGTGTGTGTGTGTGCGTGTGTGTGTGTGTGTGTGTGTGTGTGTGTGTGTGTGCGTGTGTGTGTGTGTGTGTGTGTGTGTGTGTGTGTGTGTGTGTGTGTGTGTGTGTGTGCATGCGCGCACGTGTGTGGTTGGCAGGAGGGCGGTATCTTTGTTAGTGCCAGAGCCTCATGCGCAACACCCACTGCGGCGCCACATAGTTTCTCCAGTTTGTCTGGCATGCAGTAGGCACAGGCAATAACAACATGATAGCATAATGTCCCATTGACAATGGAAGCCGCAAACATACCCCAAAGCATTCAAGCTAAGGCTGTGCCATATTCAGATTTCAGTCTTTCTCCAAAATACCAAAATACCAAAATACCGTGAATACAGAATTTTTTCAAAAAAGCCATTACATTACTTGACATTACACTTAGCAGACGCTTTTATCCAAAGCGACTTGCAAAAAGGAGGACATAAGCTAACAAAGGTGTAGAGGAACACAGAGTAAGCAGACTACCCTAATACATACAAGGAGATGCCTGTGCCTAAGTAAGTTTCCCAGAGCAGGGACACTACCGACACACATACTTCCTACACAGGCAGAATTATACAAGCATGAAGCACCTAGGGAAAGAGTTGGTGTAGTAGCTGTTAGTTTTGTTAGTTTTGTTAGGAAGGGAAGCAGTCTCAGAAGAGAAGGGTCTTTACAAGCTTTTTTAAGGTAGAGAGGGATGTCGCTGCTCTTGTAGCAACTGGTAGGTTGTTCCACCATTGAGGGATTGAGAGAAAAAAGTTGTCCTCGCCTTATGAGAGGCAAGTGACCTCGCCTTGTGGGAGGTGAGGGTACGGCCAGATGGTTTGTATTAGAGGAAAGCCATAATATATAAAAGTGATTCCCTATTTGTCATTGTAATCATCCAGCACACCACAGCACACAGTGCGCACAACAAAATTCAACCTCTGCATTTACCCTATTACATGTGCGAGCGGGGAGCAGCCATGACAACAGCACCTGAGGAACAGGGAGTGGGGACAAACCATGCTCAGGCCATCTCAGTCACAGGGACGGATGGATGAGAGTGCTGAACATTCACTCCCCCCACCCAGCTGTCAGTGTAGGGAACTGAACCTGAGACCCTATGGCTGCAAGTCTGACTCCTTAACCGCTAGCCCATGACTGCCCCATGCCCCATATGCAAGTCCCTGTTTTACAGTACATCCTGATAGTAGTCATTCTACACTGTTTTCCATGTATACATTCATAGACATGTCAGCACTCCTGTAGGTGCTAACTCGCTCAAAATGCATCACAAAAGGTATCAATTGTCTATCAATCAATTTGCATCTACAGTCCTCCAAGGCAGAGGTCATATTGTATTTCTTTAGTTCAATTCTACTGCTGATGGATTATAAAAATTGTGGCAGTTGCCTGATGTTCATAATTTCTAACACAGCGTACATTTATACATCAGTTGAAAGTTAACTTGAATGATCAAAATTGTTTCCAAAAAGAAGATTTAATCATAAGAGTCATTATATGTGTGGATATACTGTATATGAAGCATTCTACCCTGGTAGTCTCTACACTCTTTTGCTTTGTGTAAACAGTCTGGCTACTTTCAGTATGTTTACTTCCTGGTGGGCAGATACTTTAAAACTATTGGGTCTGCATTCAACCAATCACAACTGCCTAAACACAGCATACATACTTCACATAGAGATGTATGGAGCATTGTTCATGGACAGTTATTTGAGAAGATACATCTTGGGGAGAAGAGAGGCAGTAAACAGCATCTTACCAGACTCTTCCTCGGATTTGTGCTCGTGGTCGGAGTCGGTGAGGGTGAGGGCCGAGTTCTCCCTGCTGGACAGCCCCGAGCTGCAGCGCGACTTCAGGCCGCGTCGGCCCCACAGCCGCACGGCCCGCTCGGGGGTCATGGCCTCGTCAGGGTCCGACTCGTTGTCAGAGCCGGCGCTGAGGACGTAGCCATGCGGGACCTGAGCCAGGTCCGACTGGAACGTGCTTGACTGGGACGGGGGACCACAGAGGCCCAAATCAGCCAGTGTAAAGCTTCCTGGGAAAGGCAACAACAGAACACCAAAAGGCTTGGAATGAGAGTGCTGGCCACAGAATGAGAGTGTTGTTTATTAGCACTTCACAGTGTGCCAGCCTGCTCCTTATTAGATGTACACATACACATATACACATGTGTGGATATGTGTGTTTGTGAGTCAGAGTGTGAAGATGGACTGATAATAATGAAGATGGACTGTTAGGTCCAGAAGAATAGGCTAATCTAATTTGAGACTAAGTAAGGATTCGTTATGACCTTGCATGTTTGAAATAAACAGGACTGCACATGAATTTAAAAATAAAGCCTTGAGAAAACACAAGATACTTGTGCACCTAGGAAGAATACTTTTCGGAGAAGAGATTTAGCCTTCCTGACTACAAACCTTATTCTAACCTATTATCAGTGGACACCATCCCTTATATTTTAGATGTAACAACTTGTGTGTATAAAATCTCTCCATGGCTCTTCTTTTGTTCTCGCTCTCCACTGTGGCCACAATACCATGAAAAACCCAAACTTCAGAGCCAGAGACAGATGGGCTGTTCTTGTAGACTGGACTCGGTTCCAAGCCTCTAACTCTAAGCTTGAACAGTTTCCTTGACTGCCCCCTGGCTTGTCCTTAAATTTAGATGCCGTTTATCATGATATGTCATTATTAGTGTACAACAGAAGTAATGTTATTATTATTAGTAGTAGTGATAATGATGGCATTGCCATGTATGATTGCAAGCAGTAAGAGTAAAAATAATCAAATGCAGGCAAAGGAGATTATCTGAATTAAAAAAAAACATCAAATAGAAATCAATAAAACAACAAAACCCAATTAAGTTTTAGTTCTAGGGAAAAAAATCAATTAACCAAGAGTCAACCACCACAACCCATATATTTCCTGCAGTAATTAAAGTGCAATCTTCTGCAATCAGTCAAAAGGTCGCACTTGAAGAAAACTAAATTAATTAAAAAAAACTTTGAAATAAGTTGCGAATTAAACAGGAAAGCATCCTTCAGGGGCAAGGTTAGTCTGTAGAATCCATAAGAGAGGTGCCATCGTATTGCTATGCCAATATATTTAAACAGATAGTTCCCTTAGCATACGTCACTCCAGCGAACCGCTCTCTGTATGGGGACAGGGGATATTTTGATTAAAGTGGCAATTTGTAGAGACACCTAACCATTAATTTGGAAAATAACGCGATAACAGGATAACTCGCACAAATAACTAGATATCTGGCTGAACACTGTGGCAGTTGCAATCAGGGGCATTGCTTGACATTAAGGTCTACTCAGGCACAGGCCTCTCACTACTTTTGTAATTTTTTCCCCCCTTTTTTTTCTTCTCTTAAAATTCTGTTATGGAGTATATGTGGTATAACAAGGATCCTCCCTTACATAATGCACTGTTACTGCCACTGCTATGTCACTGAAATAGACACAACTATCGGTAAAGGTAACCATAAAGACATAAAAAAAACATTTATCACATTTTCATCACATTACATTACACAAACATTTATCATATTACATCACATTATTTCAACAGAATATGACTTTGTGTGCCAACCAATACGTAGATTTGTCTGTGTGTGCA
Source organism: Setipinna tenuifilis (assembly GCA_030347295.1). Taxonomy (NCBI): domain Eukaryota; kingdom Metazoa; phylum Chordata; class Actinopteri; order Clupeiformes; family Engraulidae; genus Setipinna; species Setipinna tenuifilis. Next base: position 22,645,908 of record CM059272.1, read on the forward strand.
TGCTGTAAAGCACTGGCTACAAGCCTGTGTGCTGGCCTGGAACACGGACCAAAAGCTGGAAGAGGTTGTAGTACTGTGGGCTAAATTGCATTGTTTTAACATCCATCATCCATTAGTAAAAGATATGTCGTTTCTCCATTTTCATCCACCTAAATGAATCAATGGTCAAATGTGGGAGCTTGTTAAAACTTCACCATGAGAATTTACTGGCACATAAGACCAATACTGGGGTGCCTGCCTCAGTAAAAGGGGTCTAGCAATGCCCATGACTCTGATTAGGAATGCCACATACGTACACTCTTAGAGCGCAAAAGAGAGAGAGAAACAACGACATATACAGGGTACAGGATAGGGTCAAGCTTCACTACTCAAGTCTCAATACCTGCCACATTCAGTTCACGTGGGAATATGAATGAAACTAGAGATGCAATACATAGTGTATCATCACAGTGCGCCTCATTTTTCTTCCATTAAGGCATACTCACTTTTTAATGTTTTGGTGTCAAACTGAACAGGTATTGAGGACATTATTATGAAGTGAGATTTGGGATGTCATCTGTAAAACACAGCAATCAGCACACAGCACATGAAGGGATAAAAAAGACTGCGGGAAGTTTTGTCTCTTCCTAGGCAAGAGGGACCAGGGAGGAAAAAAGGGGGAGGGTGGGGTGCCCACACATTTGCATGTAAAGAGACACAGGTGTACACAGATGCTTTGGGATACATACCTCTGTACTGTACACCTGTCAGGAAATAACTGATACCAACAGGCGCCAATTCCACGTAGGCTGGATGAGTGAGAACAAGATAGGACTCTGTGAATAGAAGGCACCCATCTTCATTCCTTACTTACTGTAATTTCTACTTATCTTTTCTTCTTACTTTCTTTTCTTTCTTGCCTTCTTTTCTACTTCTGATTCATATTGCTTTATCCCCAAGGCTCAATTCAGGCTAGTGAATCAGTCCGCTATACTGACGCCTACACAGTGAGTATAGACACCATAGAATAAGAACATACATCTTGTAGGCGATGGACAGTGTTGCAAGTGCAACTTTCTTTCAGTTTTTTTTTTAATTGCATTAGACCCCTAAACACACACTCAATACTTGGCAACATGAATCAAACAAGAAATAAACACACAGGGGACACAACAGAACTTCGGTCTACACATACTGTACAGCAAGAAGCAGCGAGATGAACTATACTGCCCTACAAAGGCCAAAGACCTTAACTCACCAACGTGTGAAACTGAGAAAAAATAACTTGAACAATCTTTGTTTGCATGTGTTTTCAGCGCTATGGCAAAGACAGTGTCTTATTTTTCCCCCGAAAAACAAGATTTACTCAAGATATTCGGCCACATTCCAAAAATGACAATACCAATTTTTTTTGTCCAAAATTGAAGTCCCAGTCTTTTGCCAAAAAATGTCCATGCACTTTGCTAAGCGGAAATGAGCCCCCTCTATCAACACGTTCACAGAGAGAGGAAGTGGAAAACAATAATCAATAGATACACTTCCATGTAAGTTATTGAGCGGGATAATTAAAAAAAAAACAGGGGTATACCTTTCTGAATCAATTACAGATTAACATGTTAGTCTGCTGTTGTCAAAGTCTTTCATTTAATTTTCAGCTATCTTATATGTTTTTTTAATAGGCACACAACTCCTTGGATACATTACTGTCTCACTACTGTACAATAGGCATACGTCCATGCATGTTGCTGAAAGGGATGATAGAAAAATGGTCATGGGGTCACAGGGTTATGCCTTTCCTAATCCATTAAAGATCAACAAGATCATCTGCCCTTGTAAAGCCATCCATTTAATTCTCAGCTATCCTTTATTTCTTAAAAATACATTAACAGAAGTCCTTGGATATACTACTGTCTCAACTACCCCACATCCATGTACATTGCTGAAAGGCATGATATAAAAAGGTCACAGGGTGATATGTTTTCTGATACAACACAAATGAAAATGGTCATTTGCCCTTATAAAATCTAACATTAAGTTCTCAGCCTCTCAGTATCATATTTTTCAAAAGTCCCACAAATCCTGGACACAGCGCTGATTCAACTAGCCACAACACAAACACACTGTACACAAATAAAAGGCCCTCCAATATACATTCAGACGAGTTCTTCAGAGTGCCTCCCAAATAGTCTCTGGGAGAGAAGTCGGGAAAATGAACTGCATTCTTGGTTTCCATGGTAACCATGCATGGCACCAGTGCCAGCAGGTAGCATATGCCTATACTTAATTTCAAGTACTTTTACAGGTATGCCTATGCCATGCTTTACATATTCTTGCTGCAAAAAAAAAATATCAGGCTCAATAAATGGTAAAAATTGTATATTCTGAGAACAACCTTAGAAACTATAGTTTGGAGCAAATTCAGCAAATACGATTAAATTAGACAATACTTCTGAGTTACCCATAGTCTATGATCCACACCAAAAGTACATTCCTCATAGCGCTTTTAATGTTTTCTCCCTCACTTCCTCCCTCCATCCCACAGTACCCTCAGTTCCCCCCTCTCTCTCTGTCACTCACTCTTTCTCTTCTCTAATTATTCGCACAACACGTAACACACTGAGTGGCGCGGGCTAATCTAACTGTGGGAAGTGATGTGATGCGAGAGAGGACAGCCTAAAGACTGGCGCGCACTAATGTGCTCCCTAAAGGAGAGGTGCTGCTGTGGCAGCTAGCCTTCATCACTACTGCTACTGCTGAGCCATCTGAGGCCAGCGCAGTGCCACTGTCAGAGTCAGTGTCAAGCACAACTACAGCTACAGCCCAGCTCTCAGTGTCAGATGCATGTCTGTAGATGCTGCTTTGCGAATGTTCAAACTGTGTTCTACATCTAGGTCCATGTCTGTGCACAGAAACATTCTCAGAGTTAATTCCCCAGTGTTCAGCTAAAGTGATAAAGAGTGTACGTGTAAAATTAAGAATTGAAATTACACTGCAAAAGTTTATTTAACTTTTAAGGAGTTAAATATGTAAGGTAGGAGAGTTTAATTAACACCACAACGATTGGGACACAATAAACACCGGCATAGGGTTAAAACTGACTCTTTCAGAGTTGATTTAACACTATAGAATTTGCTGTGTGAGACACTCCAAGGTCTTGGTGTGGGTTTCCTCTATGTGGGAACACATGTACTTGTTCTAATCGTCATTTTCTCTTTATACTTTTATATTTACATTGACTCAAATAATCACATGTGGCTCTTTGTTGATGTTATTGTTTTCATTTTATTTTTATTCTGGGCAGTTTTAACTCCAGCACGTCTTTCCCTGTCTTATTTTTGAAATTACTGTACATGATCCGCCACTTATACAAAGCCGTCACACTAAAAGGTTTTCTTGTATACAGGTTAAATTACAGACTAGAATGTATTTTAAATCAATTTTGTTTTTTTTCTGCAAATTCAAAGTACATAACAGTAATGTTTACCTGCTCATATCCCATGTTGATTCAATGTAAGAACACACAAATGCAGATTGGAGGGATTCAACACAACCTACTAAACACACCCAGAGCTAGGCCAGAATCCTTCAGAAAATACATGTATAATTTAAGATGTTATAACCATTTCCAGAGGATGGAAATGGTTATATTTTTAGCGGATGCTTTTGGCCAAAGTGACCTACAAAACAAACTGGGATAACAGAAATGTGAACAACAATAAACAGTATCATGTGAACAGTATAAGCATATTTGAATGTCATTTTACTCTGTAGTGCTCTTTGTAAACCGTTAAGTAGAATGTACTGTACAGGTTGTGCAATAACAAAAAAATGTTCATTCTAATCGTAGCTGTGAACATTGTGTTGGGGAACTCTGAAAGGAGATTTATGCAGTTTATAAAGTTCAAGAAACTTAACTTTAAGGCACTTTAAGCAAATTTAGGTCAATCATATGGTGGAAAAGTGCTCATTTGGTAGATGTTAAAAATGCCTTTTTCTAAGAAGAACTAACATTAAGTACCACACTAATTTTATAGGCTTAGTCACCCTTGGACCAGAATTACCCTCCATTATAGTCTATAGGGGGTGGAAAACTGAGGGTCCACTTGACTGTAATAATGACTGCTTGACATGCCTTGACCTGAACATGGTAGAAGGCAACCCAGAGTATAAGGTCGCATTCACTTTAGATTCTTTTGCAACCATTTTATGACAGGAGACATCATAGAATTGTACAAGATCTGGATCCATAATAAAGTACATTTTTAAAGGAATTATTGGCCATTAGGCATATTTACATTTTCCTTAAACCTATAGCGCTATCGATTTCTTTAAAAGCAAAATTGTTACAGGGTGCTCATATGATATCACAAAAAAGGTCTGACCTGATAATTTCACAGTATATTGGTGGTAGATATTCTTAGTCAAGCTTTGTATATCAACAGGAAGAATCTTAGTTGTCAGAGAGCCCAGAATAAAACTATATTTTTCTCGTTGTCTCGCAAGTAAAATCTGCTCTTATGCCTCTTTATGCCCAATAGTTTATGCCAGATAGTGCAGGAAACGTAGTCTGCCCCGCCGAGAGCCAGGAGGGTATGGGTGGCAAGACTGAGGAAAAGAGATTAAGTGTTCTTTCTCTCCCTCTCTCCTTTGGAAGTGAGCCCCTGCTCTTCTCAGCCTGTGTCCTGCCAGATAGCCGTTTCAAAGACACGCACGCGCCTCTGAGTGTGGGGGAGAGAATCACCCAGAAAAGTAGCCGCAGCGAAGCTTGTGGAGATCCTGGCTGTCCATTTATCCTCTTCCAGACAGAAAAGGCTTTGGTCAGCCCAGCCAGCCCCGCAGATGGGGACGCCACAGCCGGGCACGCTTGCTGTCCTCGCTCTCCTCACTCTCCGGCCAGGACTGCCGCGGAGATCAGCTAGCATTAGCATAGCGGATATCAATCTGGATGAGGCGGTGCATCCTTCGTAGGAGAGAGAACTTACAGACACAAACAAATGTATACCTCAAACTCAGAAGATGCAACAAAACTGTTTGCACACTGTATTTTCTGTGTAAGGAAAAAATAGTATATGCTCTCAGTGGACATAAAATGCTTGGGGCCATGTTCACCAATATCTCCTATTTGTAAATGCACATGTGAGATTATATTGTTTATTTATCCAGATGCTGATTCACACAAACAGTGACAACAAAGATCTCTACGACATTGCATGGTTTCATCCTTATGGTGATACAGACAAACATATATAGTATATAGTATCCTGAAGTATTCTAAATACCAGACCCGTTCTCAGAATAATAATTCTTAAGTTATTTATAATAAGCTACATTTGCAATTTATCAGTGGTCAATGTTGATGTTTCTTCCACCAATCATAGGATTTTGGCACAGGAGATTTGGTCAATGTTTGCACTTTCACAATTCAATAGCACTCTGACAAGACTGTCATAAATGCTGTATTTTCACAAAAAGGTCTGAACTAATTCAGATGTTTCTGACAATAAAGTTTTCCTATTGTCATTCATATCAGAACTCACTGTCAGATCAGCCAAACATCAACTGTTTGTCCCTAGTTTTGGGACATTTTGGATAACCATCATCATCACCTTCCCTCCCCATCCATCCATCCGTCCTTCCCTCCGTCCATCCGTCCGGCTGGCTGGCTACCTACCTGTCTGTCTGTCTGTCTGTCTGTCTGTCTGTCTGTCTATCTATCTATCTATCTATCTATCTATCTATCTATCTATCTGTCTATCTGTCTGTCTGTCTGTCTGTCTGTCTGTCTGCCTTATACACAATCCAAGACACTCTCTTGCTATCCTACACGAACACAGGTATCAATGTCTCCTTTTTTCCAAAACCCTCCTTGGCCTACAAAGATTACAGAATCTGTGTTTTATTTAGTCAGGGGAGCATTAGGGTACTGCCACCAGATGTTGTGGAGAAACAAACTGCTCTTAGGAGCCGGGCCAGGGGGTGCTTGTGGGGCCCTGGGCTGTGTGCGCTCTGGTTTTTCCTGCACGGTCATTACCACCGCCCCCCCCCCCCCCCCCGAATCCCTCCTTCCCGCCTTCCCCTCGCCATATGGCCCATTCCAGGGCAGCTGGAGCCTCCGCGGACTCTTCAGTGGAAGGCTACATAACCTATGTATTGCCACTGTGGGACTGGCCTTGTGGAGAAAAGAAAAAAAAACATACACACCGCATAGTTTGTAACTACAAGGCTGCTGTTGCCTGGAACGATGCAGGGGTAAGAGAGAGGACAAAACACACAAGGCAAGCTGACTATTTATGCTTTCCCCCCTGACCAAACACCTCCGCTGTTCTGTGTTTGGATGAAAGCTAAAGTCCACATCATTCGTCCCTTTCCTCCCACAGCCTCCCCTACAAACGATGTCGGCAAATAAGACATACATCTCTGGCACCACTAAGTGTGTGTGTATGTGTGTGTGTGTGTGTGTGTGTGTGTGTGTGTGTGTGTGTGTGTGTGTGTGTGTGCATGTGTGTGTGTGTGTTCATGCTTGCATATGTGCATGTGTGTGTGCGTCTGTGTGTGCACATTTGTGTTGTGTGTGTTTGTGTGTGTTTTGGGCCTGTGAAAAGGCCTGTGCAATGTATGTGTGTGTGTGTGCCTCTGTATATGTGTTTGGGGACATGAATGGGCGGCTGGGAGTGAGTGTTCCCATGATTTTTCCACAGCATTTAGTAGACCAAAGTAGAATGAGGGACAAGGTGGAGGAGACTGCTTTGAAGGCACAGAACGTTCCAGCAACAATGAGTTGCTGATGGGCAGCGTGCTAATTCTCAGCGACTGAGGGCCCACTGCACTTTGATCCAGACCTGCAGCACTCTCCCAGGGATTCACAGAAACCCCTCTGAATGAATGGATGAAATAAATAGATGTGTGCAGCCAGTTTCTGTGGAATGTACAGAAACTCTTAGAATGAATAGAAGAGAGAAAAAAAAAGTTTTGCCATCACAGCTTATTTCACAGGAGGGAAAAGTCTAAAAACATCAGGCTCCTACTGGATTTAGCTTTGTCCCTGAAAAGATATTGAACCAAGGAGCCGTCATAGAGATTTTTTTTTAACAATTTCAGGCACACCTCTGACACTATGTGCTGTGGTGCAGCAAAGAAATCAATAGATCCTTACAGCTATAGCAAAAGCATGCTGTAAAATATGTATGCATGGACACACACATGCACGCACACACGCGCACACACACACACACACACACACACACACACACACACACACACACACACACACACACACACACACACACACACACACACAAAAATCTGAGGTCCCACACACAGTGTTTGTATTGTAATTTTCCATGCTTTTTAGGTGGCAAAAGCCTTATCCATAGCAGCAACGAGTGTGTAAACCACAAGACACAAGTGAGTAAGACAAGTTGCCTGTGGCCACCTGACCTCAGACCAGGGCCAGGATGCCCACGGGGTAGCCTGTGGAGCCTGGGTCAAGGCCAGGCACTGTCACCGCCCTGTTCCTTTGCTCCCATGTCTTTTATTCAGCAATGCTAACATGATATTGGGGAAGTCAGAGGGTCTATAAGGGATTAAAGAATTGACAGCAGCAGACACAATGACATTTTTTTTGGTGTGTGTCACTTGTCAATCTTTCGTCTGCATTCATGTAAAAGCAACAACAAGAGGGGGGGGGGGGATGACAGGCGTCATTTCCATGACACCGATATTTCCTGTCCCAGATATGCAGAGTCTTGACACATGACGGATGAGATATATCTGGTGTCCTTCAGATTTTTCAGACTTATTAGACGTTTGTCATATTGTCATTCATAGGGTACCTTACAGTCAGGTTGGTCCTACATCATTTGTCTGTCCCTAGTCATGGAACATTTTGGACTATCATCATCATCATCATCATCACCTCCCCTCCATCTATCCATGCATCTATCCATCCATCAATCAATATATCTATCTATTTATCTATAACTGATTTTACTGTTTCATTTTCTTTTCTTATCTTCCATTCTTATCATTGCGTTGCTGTGACATTGCATTGTTGTGTCACGCAAGAGCCCGCATTAACGGGGCATTGCGTCATTACGCCATCTCGCTATTGTGTTCAACTGCTCCGGTGCCACTGGACTGCAAGAAATGTTCTCTTGTTGTGACCTTGCCAAACTGTAAAGCACTTTGAGCTGCATCTTGTATGTATGAATTGTGCTATACAAGTAAAGATTATTATTATTAAGATTGTTATTATCTAATTATCTATGTTGATCTATTCATGATTAATATGTGTTTTATTACCCCTATTTGGGCTATTTAGCTTATTGATAATTAAGATGATCTATCAGAACTGAAGACATTTAGGGTATTGGTAGAATGTAGCATAGCATTCAGTCCCAGAGAGCAAAGCCATTTGGTCAGTTTTTTCCCCCTTCTTTCCCTTGGGTCTTCCGAACATTCCAGACCAATATTCAGTGTGACAGTGGCCACATGGGCTAAACTCTATAGGGAATCCTGAGGCAGAATATTACTGTGTACTGTGCACTGGGTACAGCGCTCCTCGTGTGCCATGGGACACTTTCTTACAGTGATCTGGACAGGTCTACAATGTTCATTGTACAATGATGACCACTCCTAGTAATCCCCCCTGGTTAGCGTTTATGAATACCGGCGATAATTTATTTGGCAGAATCTGTTTTGACTGGCCTAGTCTATTCAGACAAATGAGTTTGAGTTAATTGGTGATTTCATGGTTCTTTAAAAACAATCAATAAACCAACAACTAAAAATTACATGCAGACATAACTGGGTAACTGGTCTCTCTGGGAATTGCGCTGCTGTTACTAGTGGTTGTTGAAAAGAGTTTTATCCGTATTTTGTTAGGTTCTTTTTTTAATGCCATTTACTTGTGTATTGCTTCTAAATTCATTGACCCACTGTCAACATTAATTATGTACACTGTGTTTCGTCCCACATACTAAATGCACATACAAAATCGTTTAATTTCCATGCACCATTGTGCATATGAATGCCGATTTCTTTTTAAATCTCCTCCAATAACTGGTACCGAATGAGAATGACGAGCGACAATAACTGCCAACATCAATATGCACAATGAATATTTTATGATTTTGGAACAGAATCCATCCCAGCCTTTTACTGTTGCCTGTGATCCACCCCCCCTTCCCGTTTAATCGTGAGACTCGCACAGCTGCTTGTGTTCTTTTCCCATCACTTTCATATCACAAGTTCAACCACCTGTGAAATTAATGACAGAATTGTTGTGGTTATCGTGACTCCCTTTAATTCCCATATGCCTACATATAGCCTGCCCATGCATGCAGGTGTTTAAAACAGGGTGGGAATGTCAAAAAGCGAAGAAAAACCTGAAAGGGTGAAATAGGAGGTGCGGAACATAAAGGAGGGTGAGACATATGCTGTGAAAGTGAGAAAAGGAGAAGGCAGAGAAAAAAAAAAACGTGTGTGTGTGTGAGAGAGAGAGAGAGAGGGAGGGTGAAAGAGAGAGAGAGAGAGGAGAGGAGTAGGGAGGAGTAGAAATAGTACAATACAATAAAAAGGTAGTCTCTCCCTGAGACAAGCATCAAAAGAGACAGCAACAGAAAACAACAGTGAGTATGTGTGTATATGTGTGTGTGTGTGCGCGTGTGCATGTGTGCGTGTTTGTGTGAGACAGAGTTGGTTGATGTTGAGAGATGGTTGGTGCATGTGTGTGTGTGTGTTTGTATGTTTGTGTGAGACAGAGATGGTTGATGTTGATGATGTTGAGAGATGGTTGATGTATGTATGTATGTATGTATGTGTGTGTGTTGGTGTGTGTGTGAAAGAAAGACAGAGACAGAGACACATGTATGTGTGTGTATGTGTGTGTGTGTGTGCGCACATGTGTGTGTGCATGTTTGTATCTTTGTTTGAGACAGAGATGGTTGATGTTGATGATGTTGAGAGATGGTTGATGTATGTATGTATGTATGTATGTATGTATGTATGTATGTATGTATGTATGTATGTATGTATGTATGTGTGTATGTATGTATGTATGTGTGTGTGTGTTGGTGTGTGTGAGAGAGAAAGCCAGAGACAGACAGATAGCGACAGTGACAGACAGCGAGGGGGTTGATGATGTTGATGTGCTATGCTGTTCTCTCACCCTGTCGGACGTACTCCTCCCTCTCATGGTGCACCAGCTCGGCGACACACCCCCCGTAGCGCAGGCGCGTCTCGTGCTCGTAGGCCTTGAGCGTCTCGCTGCCCCCGCCGCCGTACGCCTTCTGCGTGCCCATGCAGCACTCGTCCGCGTCCGGGCCGGAGGCGGCGTAGTGCCGGTCCCTCTGGAAGCTGCCTCGAGAGAGGGAGCGCTGGCGCCGTCTCTCCTTAGTGTCCATGGAGGTGTTTGTCCAGTCAGGTGGGTCACCGCTCCACCCTGGGTACCGCCAGACCCTCACCGTGTCCACCTGCGTGACCACAGCACACGTGTGAGAATTCACACACACACATTCACAGTTCAACACACCAGGGACAAAAGATGGAAATAAGGCTATATTGGCTACAGTCGTATATTTACACATTTAATGTTCTAGTACATGCTGTCCCTCTTTATAATCAGCAAACTTCAAATTCCACAGCATCGTCTACCTGCAGGATCTGCACGTGAGTGCCAATGCAAACATATTTACACATCAGCTTCCACCTGTAGGACTGCAGCACATATGTGAGTATCACCGCAACCACCATTAACCTTTCATTTGATTGATAGGTGACTCTGACCATCTACAAAGTCACATGCCGTCTGACTATAGATAGCACAAAAAAGCCCATATACATGTAGCAAAAGACATTTATCAGTGAATGCACCAAGGGTACACAAGTGATAGCAATAAGAAAAGATTTTACTGCAGAAGTTCTTCAGTTATACATCTCATGTGTATCACCTCAGGTTCACACAGCCGTGCCTGTTGTATAGACGACAACACATCTGAATTACTTCACATCATCTGTTTTAGAAATGCACTGCATTAGCAATGAGTTGCTTTCCTTGGTGGCTTGTGTGTGTGTGTTAAAAAAAGTTGAAAATTGTTCACACTTTTGAGGCAGCAACAGTTGCGTCAGCCAATTAGATAAATAGGCAAGTCTTCCTGGCATAGCCTCACACGTTAAACACACCTACAGTACAGTACAGTCATACATTTATGGTTGCTGCATCACTACAATGACAAATCAACTGATAGAACAACTGTGGGTAGGAGGGTTGTGATTGGTACACTACTTATATTCATCTTATCATATTTATGTATTGTATGCATTCATGTGGGTAGGGTAGGCTGGGATTGGGGCACTATTTCTTCATATATTAATTGAGAGGTATGGTTGGGAGTGTCGGTACTGACTGGGTTGAGAGTATTTATATTTTTGTATTTGTTTTGTGTATTTGACGTCTCTTCTTTTTCTGTAGCGGAACCAGATATTTTAAGGAAGCATGTGTACTAGTTATACATGTACAACTGAGTATGTGACAAACAGACTTGAACATTGAATTTTGATACTACAACAGTCACATATGGACTAAACATGGCACAACTGCCATGGCCATATTCACTGTATATACTGTATAAAAGACATTTTAACAGTGCACAAGTAATTATGCAGGTATCTTATTTTACCTGCTGTAAGAGTAAGAAATGACTGAAACACAAATATGTGTGTGAAAACAGTGGTCAAAATTCTGACTGTGAAGTCGGAACAGTTCAGCAATTTTGAAGTTTGTTTGTGAACATCATCATGTATCTGAATTAATGACAAAACATATTACTGCAAATGTCCTGCAGTTACATCTAATAAAAACGATGCCTTATGCTGAAAAAAAGATGCAAAAGATCTTCACGCCTTTAGAAAGTCTTATTGTTGCTGGAAAAATAAAATCCCTCAGCTCCTGTGCCCACAGAGGGGCCAGGGGATTTAAGACATGGAGACAAAGACAGAAAATGGAGAGACAGACAAAGATAAAGATAGATGGATAAGGGAAGAAAAAAGAAAGAAAGAAAAAAGAAAGAAAGTCTCTCGGAGCAGACTTTGTGAAAGAGGTAGGCAGGCCTCTTTTTGACACCCTCCCACAATGCATCTGTTTGTGGAGGGCCTCTCAGTGTAGCAGGCCAACTTGGAGGCAATGAGTCACAAATAAACATTCATAACACCCTGGAGGACATCTAACAACACGGATACGGAGTGTATTGCATCAGCGTGTGGTCCACATCAAGTCCATCTAGATTGCCCATTGTGACAAAAATAATCTCTTATTGCCAAGGAGCTCTCCTGACATCGTCTTAGGGGTTGTCCAATCTTTTTATCAAAGTAAAGTAGTTGCAGTATCTTAATTTAAGTTAAGCCCTCGGCATGCATTAGTAACTGGGTGAATATTCAGTCCACAATTGGTCTCCCTGTCTTTCTTCAGGACCCTGATTTTTTTACCCAAAATAATGAGGCCAAAGTGTCTGCAATGTGAGTGACAACACAAAAGGCCTAAAACTAAAATAAACCAGTGCAAACTCTGTGATGGTATGGATACAGAGACAGGATACCGGAAAGAAGCACCAGGTTGTTACAGTTGTATTACTTACTTTTAAAGTTGCGGACAAAACCACATTTTGAATCCATGATTAGGCTTCACTATTCTTCTATTCTTATGTGTAATTACTTTGTGCATATCTGGTGTGAATATCTCAGTGAAATTCTGAACATGGCTGAAGATTAAGAAAAACATGGAGCTGCAGAGAAAACCACGGGGGAATTTTGGTATAAAACCTACTTAGCTATTTCAGAAACTATTTTTAAGGGGCATCATTGCCAACTCCCATATTTTGCTGTTGCAGCCTACATCATCTCAAAAGAAGTAAAAGTTTGCTATTAGTGATGCTGAATGTAGTCCTTTTGACAAATGTTAGTGAAACTGCATTTTTCATCTTGAAAGGAACAGAAGGTCATTCCTTTCAGGTATTCTTTTTTAGTTTTATGACCAATATTAGTACAGCATTTTTGTTGTGATGAACTATTCAGACATACAGCGCTCCATTTTCTACCATAGCTTTAATGCTTCAATAGATGCTGAAAAATCACAAAAGAGAAACATCATTCTGAAAATTAAGAGAAACGTGGAGTCGTGAACAATTCCACAGAGTGTGAGGGACAGAATGAGAGAGAGAGAGAGAGAGAGAGAAAGAGAGAGAGAAAGAAAAAAAGAAATAAAGATAATGAGTCATCTCAGCCAAACCACAACACGGTCTGAGGACAACGCCACATGGATTATAGTTACATTTCAAGACAAAGGAGTCAACAAGCAGGCAGGCAGGCAGGGGCTCCTCCTGCCACCAGGAGAAAAACAAAAGTGCGCTCTCTGGCTTGCCACAGCGGTGACAATTCTCGCGCTCCATTAAAACTAATCCCCCAAATCCACACTGGGCAGACCGCTCAGTGCCTTAATCTGCCTGAAAACAAAAGGATTTGGGGTGCCACCAACTGACTTTGCCACCATGGCACTGGCTTTTGAGGCTGGCATCGCTTGGCACAGGGCGGACACCTGTAGACCCTCATGAGCCCATTAGAGGCTCTTTAGTCGAGGGCAACGTGGTACTGTAGCAAAGCCAAAACAGAGCGCGTGCTTCTGAAGATGGGAATAGGAAATCAGATAGTGCTAAAACACACACGAGATGAGCTTTTCTATATCTGCGAACGCTCCAATCAGGACACCATCAAACAACTCGAGGGGACTCACTTCATAGACCGTCTCATGCAGAAAATAACATGCAATTTATCACAAGTACAGACACATGACAGCAGGGGCCAGGAGGCACACTTTCCATCTCTGAAAGACAGAGATAAAACAGCAAAGGTACAGAGGAAGGCCCAATTCTTTGGCAAAGCATCACACATCCCCTAACAGTGTGTCTCTGAGCACCCATTGAGAGTGTCAAAGCCACCTCTCTTAAAAGGGACTGACCAATATATATATATATACACAGGCATGGCACACGATGGCAGTCATATAGTAGTCATCTAGGTGAAATAAGGCCAGATGAATATGTAAACACAAAGCCACATTAAAGGAGGAGAAGGTCCACAAGGTCACCAACTCCAAAAGCAAAACTGCCTGATGATGGTCATCTGACCGAAATATTGCAAAATACCTTTTTCTGACTGCAAATGAGGACTTACTGTGCTTACTTTGTTTTTAAACACAAAGCCAGAAAGATGTAAAGCGAGACATGGCACTCTTCTATACCTGGTTTTAGTGCATAGCGGTGTGCATAGAGCTTAGTGTGTGGCTATGGTTCGTAGATGGTCTTCGTACTTCAGCCAACAGAGTTTGACCCCTCCTGACTAATTCAGGCAGTAGCCTTCGACATAGTTAATGCAGAGGTTGGGACTGGGAGCATGTGTGTTTCATTGCGAGAGCAGCATGATTTGCATCTTATGGTTTTATGTTGTGCTGCTAATTTGCTGCAGTGGGTAAACAAATTTGGTAAATGGTTCCTTTTACTTCTGTTCTTTAGCCTACAAAATTAAATGTTTTAACTTCAATTATTGTTATAATCCCTCCCTAATGAACTGCAATGTTTTAAAGCCTACGAAGTCTACTTGTGACATGAATCACAAATTGTGGTTGTGTTTAAAAATACAGTCATTTTGTAATCGTTTTCCACTTAGTCTTGACACACAGCATCGGTTGGCAGGATAACAGTAGTGGTTGATTAGTGGTGTGTGTAAAGCTTGAATGTTGAACAAAATATTAATGAAAACACATGACAGTGTACCTGACAAGTTGAACTGCTTTCAGTGGCATATCACAGGTGGCATCCATCAAAAATTGACCAGGTACATATTCAACACACAGCAGAGCACCATTTTGTTTCTAGGACCCCTCTGAAATGTACTGCATTTTGTCTGGCGTAAGAGGAGCAATTATCCAGAACAGAAGCCATCTTGAGTGCTACCCCTTAGGCTTTTTGTTTTATCTGTTTCACAAGATGTGCAACAACATTTTTGATATCTATGTATTTATTCCTTGTAAAGTGTTAATAAAAACAATACATAAATTAATTAATCAATTAATTAGGCAATCAATCAATACATAATCAATTGGTCAATCAATCAATCAGCAATCATATTGCTTCCACAACGCGCCACTGTTGTTTCGAATTCGAAGTAAGGGTTTATAGTGGAGGACAGCTAACTGACTTTACTCAGGTTAACACAGGTTTACTCAAATATTTCTTACAAGCTTGGCTCCAAATGTAAAATCCCTACATTTTCAGACAAACCACATGGCCGGGGCCTTTTCCCCATTTGACCTTGAGTCTGGTGCTAGACTCTCATCCCAAGGCCAGCATGGCATCACTATGGGTGGGTTAAATGATGTGTGACCACCTGTTTTCCAATCACACCTTGACAAGAACTCCAACTACCCTCCTTCCACCCCCATCACCATCTAGCCACTGACCTCCAGCTTCATGCTGACTGTCTGGTTAATTGTCAGGTATGCACACAGCAGACTGCTTCAAACGTGCACATCGCTTGCCAGAAATCTATCTGCCTGGCAGCACTGGAGGAGGCAGTGTCCCAAGTGTGGCCAACATGCATATAACAACAACAACAATACCAAGACAACAAAACCCACAAACCTTGAAGGTTCGTTCTGTGATCATAATCTTTCAGTTTTGTGAAATTCAATGTTACTCCTCTAGCTGTCCATTGTGTATGATGAAAAAAAAACCTTGTCTGTCTGTACGCAGTCCTGGCCAATCAGAATCCAGGACCACAGGAGAAAATGGATGCGTGTTAAAAATATATTATTAAGCTTAAATATTAAAAAACCTATCCAAAAAGTACAAAATGTGTGTATGTGTGTGGAAATGTCAAAAAAGAGGGGAAAAAAACAATCAGACAAATCAGACTAAGCTTCTTCTGCTATTTGTACCTCACACCCACAAACTGAAATTACTAATACTACTGCATATTATATTTCAAGCAATACAAATACTACTGCATAAGAAATATATATTTCAAGCAATAAAAATACTCAACACATTTAATTAAAGATGTAATAGTAATATACCCGTTATATATAACATACGTTGATAATAATATACCAATAATATACCTGCTTCTTTACACCTATTGTTTCCCTAGTTAGGGGGGGAGGGAGAAGCTATGCATGTGTAATAGCTAGCCATTGTGAGTCTGTGCTGGTTGGTTGGTCTCTACTCAGCCCTGCCTGAGAGCCTGTTGAGAGGAGAACCTGTAATGAAGACAACGCAAGTGGCAGGAAGTGAGGACGATCGCGCCCTCTCTCGCGCGTGCTCCCCCGCTCAAGAGCTGCTCCACGGGCCACTTCACCACCCCCCACCGCCATCTGCACGACCCCCCACCCCCCACTTCCCTTTTGCCACAGCACCCCCCCCCCCCTCCCCTCCACCCTGCCGGGGATGGATAATGGCTCTGCTCTCCAAACACATTATATGCTATATGAGGCAGCCCCTTACAGCAAGCTGGAGTGGACTCCACTCTCTGTCGGCAAGTGCCATAAAATTAGGTATTCAGGCACTACAATGTGGACAGAACCAGGGTAAAGGAGTGTCACTCCACCTGGCACACAATCTCCTCATTTGTCCAGCTTACAGTATGCAAATTACGCCTCTTGCTCAACCACCTCACTCCCCACCCCACCCCAACCCCCAACATTTGGAAATTAGGATGAAAAGAGCCTCTCTTCTGTCAGCTTTCTCTTTGCCACTGGAGCTGAACACCAACATGAATTATTTGCCTGTTACAAAACCATTGCAGGGAGCACAGGGAAAGACAAAGAGAGACAGAAAAAGGAGAGAAAGGGGAGAGAGTGATTGAGAGAGAGAGAGAGAGAGAGAGAGAGAGAGAGAGAGAGAGAGAGAGGGAGAAAATGGAAAAAGAGAGAAAAGAGAGAGGAAGGGACAGGGACAGAGACAGAGACAGAGAAAAGGGGTGTTGCATAAGGCTTGCAATGTTGAATAGGTGCAGACAGGTAGACAGTTAAATCTTTGAGCTGTACATGGATGAAATAAAACTTTCTGGTCTACTGTCATCCTAGCTCATCTGACACTATGCAGGAGGAGGGCTACACTGTTCCATGGAGTCGCCTGAAACAAGGGAAAACTGTGAGGTGACACAGCAAATCATTAGACCAGCACCGTATGACTGGGTGGCTTTTCCAGTAGGAACCTTATTCAAGTGGCTGAAGAGTGTGTTTCTTTGTTTTAGACAAAGGAGAAATGTATGTATTTAATAAAGCTACTGAAACCCACCTGTCGAAACATGTCTGTTATGTCTGTTGGTAAACGATGATACCTTTGTACAGAGTAAGGAATTTTGGACTCTGCAAATACTATTTTATCTTTTCTCATTTATGAATTAACAATCAATAGTAACTGAGTGGTGTGAAATGTAAATATCTCAAAGTGGATAAAACACTGGAATACCTGAGTCGATGTTAACCCATTTGGTGACAATATCAAACAATGTTACTCAGATAGGTTTGGATAGCAAAGATTCCATTCTATTCTATTCTAACCCTAGATTATTAAATTAAAAGCCAAAAATCCTATCCGTATATATAAATCATATAAAATACAGTAAATCATATTCTGTTCTTCGCAGCTATTCATTGCCTACTGATCCTGTTCGCCTGTCGCATGACAAAGGGCAGATCAGAGATGAGCACGACACCAAGGCAGACACGTCAGGTATGTCACTGAATGGCATGTGTCATTGCTTACTGTACATGCTGTACAAGTCCAGTGTATAGTCTTTGTACTTCAGTTGATGCAATTCAGCTTTGGGTTCTCCTAGGTCTCTGCATCTCTCTATCTCTCTCTCTTTCTCTCTGTGGATGAGAATGTTCTGTACCAGCAAAGGTGTTTTTTATATATATATATATTGGTCATATCGACCGTGCATTCACATTCGCGATTACACCAGCAAAACTCATCAGTACAAATGAATAAGAAGGACGAAAAAAAGCCTCACATTCCCTTTCTTTTTATCTTGTCAAGGTCTTCCGCCTGGATAACTCACACGTGGATGGCACAAAACCACCTGCTATCAATGCTTCCATCCCTCCAATATCACAATAATGACTAACGATGAATGACTAATGATTAATATGTTAAAATACGTTGAATATGTTGAGCAGTATAATTAAACTAGAAAGGCGCAGAGACACGCAAGGAAGGGTAAGTGAACAATCTCTAACTCTTCTGTCTCAGCCGCTCTGTGTGTCTGCCAGCCCTTCTTACAGTAGGGGCACCTGGTCCAGACTGCTGTGACGGAGGCCCAAAGGCTGCCTTCAAAGGCTTGTGTTAAGCCCTCAATGCTCCAGGAGCCCTAATTATCAGGAAACAATTAGAGAGAAATCATCACAGTGTGCTGCTGATGCAAAAAAGGGTTCTTTCTCTGTGCTCTGTCGACAGTCTGAGAACAAGCTGAGGTCAGAGAAAATGACAAAAGACCTAATTAAAAACTCGGTTATTTTCATTTCAATCATTTGTCTTTGTTCACTCTCTGCGAGCACACGGGGCATGAGCAGGAACTGCTGCATAAAATGTAGCTCAAGCCAGTGTGAGCCTTTTATTATTATCAGCTACAGACATATCATTGTGCTGCATGGTTATTTCACAGACTTCCTGCTAGCATAATTGTATTGGTATTTTAACAAAAAAGTACATTTTGTAAAAGGAAACACTTCACATAGTCTTTTTCTGTCAGACAAGATGTACAGAAAATATTAAAAATGATTTCCTACATAATAGGTGAGGTTGGATTGACATCCATGCAATGACATTTGACATCAAAAACAGCACACAACACAAAATGTTCACCATGCACACAACCTTTCTAAATCATCAAGTTGTTTGAGAAAGACTACAATACAGACTGCACCAGAATAATGGTCTTTGTTGAAGAAAGGACGGTTGGAAATTCTTGTCTGTATCCCTCTAGTAGTATGATTCCATATGGTAGTGTAGACCCAAAGCTTAGCCCTACTAAGTGCTACAATGGGACGTTGTAAGGCAGAACAGATTAACAGAATATGGTCTGTTTAAGTAAGATGATTTGATATACTTGTCTCACTTCTACTTAGAAAGTAAAATGTCCTGCCAGGTTTATGTTACAGCCGTTCACTGAATGAGCTGTTAAAACTCATCAGCATCGTAGATTAGCCAATTTGTCACACCACTTTTGTAAAGTGCACTTAAAGTATGAAAACATTGCAGAACTTTCCCTTTCCGAAGCGCGGATGTTCTAGCCCGATGGATCAGACTTTTTCACTTCGTTTCACTTCATGCAAAGAGCCTGACTACTCTCTATTTGGGCCTGCTTTCAACCAAACAATGGGAGAATGGAAACCAAAAAAAAAAAAAAAAAGAATGTTTCCTAACACTCCATTCTCTATGCATGACTCCTCAGACCTGCTTGTAAGATCCCAATAGTGATGAGAGGCAGAGACTCAATTTGAAACTTTTGCTTTACAGGCCAAGGCCCTGACCAGGCTCTTTTCAGACATCACTATCCAGTAGTCAATAAAACTAGAAAATCTCATTCAAAACCTCACCCAGCCAGGAAAACAAAATCTGAATGGTGTTTGAATACTAAAGGTCTGAGGAGCAATTGACTAAATATGACAAACTGAGTATTACATTACAATGCATTTAACAAATGTGTTTGTCCAAAGTGTCTTACAAAAGAGGAACAATACTCAAGCTACAGTACTTAAGAGGAGTGGTCCTCAACCCCTGGTCCCTGGGCAAGTACTAGTCCGTGGTTCATTTGGTACAGGGCAGCAAAGAAAAATGTATTACTTATTTTTCTTTTATTACACTTCTGGATCTTCTTTTGGAAAAACACATTGCAGTTATTTTAGCACACCATTTACCTGCGACACAAGCTAACCTGTAAAAAGACGAGGCAATAAAAATCACTGGACAGCTTCTTCGGAAGGGTACGAGCAAATGATGACACAGCATAAGAGTCTCAAACTGCCAGCAAAAAGCTTTAAAAAGCTGTATTTAACAGCTGTATTTAACAGGAAATACCATGATTGGTATGTAAGTTACAGATTCAACAGGTGATCCACAAGCTCCACACCTGCTATGCATAATTTGCGGTGACTAATTAGCTAATGCAGGCCGGAACCCCTCCAAACTGCTTCACCACTTTGAGACAAAACACACTGCATTAAAAGACATGCCCTTAGAATTTCTCGAAAGAAAATAATGTGAACATAAAGGACAAAAATAGTCACTGAGGGCTACCACTTCAACAAATGGCTATGTGCTAAAAGCATCATTCTTACTAGCTGACCACATTGCTAAAGCTAAGAAGCTGTTTACGATTGGGGAAGAATTGATTCTGCCTGCAGCTAAGGACTGTGAACTTTTTGGAGAGGCTGCATTGAAAAATATTCCCTCAGGTGCAGGTAGCAAATATCCCTCTTTTGAATAGCACCATAACAAGAAGAATCCATGAAACAGCGGAGGATGTTGAGGCACAGTTGTTAGAAAAGATACATGAGTCACTGTGGAAGAAGAAGATGTGCATGAGAAGTTGTTATGTACATTTTTTTGCCCACCAAAACTAGAAATATTTAAGTCCTCAAACAATTATATATCAACAAGGCTTACTTGGTCATTTGTGTCGGTGTATGCACAGACGAAATGGCTGCAATGACTGTAGAGATTTCAGGTCTGACAACTGATAGGTCTGATAATGGTATGATGATATTTGACCATTTTGTAGATAGGCTCAACTGGTGGATGTGTGCATCATTATTTGTTGCAATATTATAGTGTTGAATTATTGTAACTGCCAAATATGATGTGTTATTGTTGCATTGGAGATTACAACATTATGGTATCCTACTAAGGTTTTTGTTATAGGATCCCCCGCACTCTAACGCTGTGGAAAATTCATGTTCTGGTTCCTGGTACAAAAAAGGTTAAGGACCACTGCTGTAGGGGATCTGAAAATAACTAAGTACAAGGTTCATGTACTGAATTATAATAAGTATCTTTTTTTGACAGCAGTCTTATTTAACTTTTTTAAATACAGCTGCATAAATACATGTCTTGGGTTTATTCTGCACTGCAGTATAATTACCCCGACGGCAGAAGAGGAATATCTGACAACATTCAGGCTTAAAGCATTAGGCCTCTTGATACGACACTGTGCCCCGCTTTTCCTTGCAACCCCAACTTGAGGTAAAGTAAATTAAGCAAAAAGTAAATGAATGCCTGTGTGAAGACTCCATTGCTGAGGCAGGCACTCCAAGTTCAAGAAACATTTTCCAAAACATTGTTTCGAAGTGGCGAAGTAAGGATCAGGCAAGCTGTGGGGAGTCCCCCTTAAGCCCTTTACACTGGCGGAGATAAAGCAAGCAAGCAACACAATTATTTTCCCCTACATCCTCCTAGATTGAGTTTTAATGCCCTCTGCAGAGTGGCGGGGGGTTGTCATCTACACAGTCGCAAACCAATTTGCTCGGCGGTAGGCATTCACAACAGGGCCTGGCTCAGCACATGGCGAACGCAAACAGCGGAGCAACTGTTCGCCTGAGCGCCGGCAGCTGTAAGTGAGACACACACACACACACACACACACACACAAACGTTACCTGATGGATGACATGCAAGTCAAATATTGGGTGTATCGACGGCACATTCATGAGCACAATTAGAGCGATGAAAGTCTTGAGTGCAAATGAGTGTGTGACATTACAAGATGCCTTACAGTCACTGTCTTCTATCTTTGTCTTTCCAACAAAAGAGTTAAGAAAATGTCATAGGGCCTCAGAATGAGCGCATGTTGTAAGTAAAATAAATCAATGAAACATTCCTAATTACCACCAATTCCTGCAGTGACACGCTGGCTCTCATATCCCAGTTCAGATCTGACAATAAACGGAGGCTTTACATGTTCTCTCCGCATAATTTGCACTCCCGACCGCTAATTTTCCTGTTAGCAGCATGGCATCTGCCCATCGCTTTTAGTGTACATCTCACACAGTGCTGGTACTCCTATGGCATCACTTCACCATAATTTAGTGTTTTCCTGGTGTGCTCTGTGGTGTATCCAACAGGCAGACTGGGTTATCCCCAAATGCCGTCTCCACCCGACATGCTGAGAAGTAATTGAGTCTCGCCATATTTGTGAAGAGGAGATGACACAGGCTACAAGCTTTCCATTGACATTAATCAGATTTGTTCGTCTGGCAAAAAAATACTCAGAGATAAAAGTGCCACAGAGCCAGACAAAAGCATCAGATACTCATAAACAGCTCCTCTAAGCGAGTGAGACGTGACTGTCGACTTTTATTGTTGTGGTTTCGCCTTGTGGCGGGCAGTAGTTTTGTTAGAGGGCTTCCGGTAGGCACAGTGTGTTGTCATTCTGAGCACAACACTGCCAGAATTATTATTTCGTGGAGGGCCTTTGTGAAGCCTTTAAAAGGTCGTGAACATTCGATTTAAAAACGTCACTAATGTATGAGTTTCATTCAGCGACGGACAGAACCATTTAGGTACCTGGGGGCCTGTTCTGTTTATCTGTACAAAGACAGCGAGGATTAGAATGAGACCTCAGACTGTGTGCCTGTGTGTGCAAGTGTGGGCTTGCAGCATGTGAATGAGCTGCATATCTGTTCCATTTCTCCTTTTCTCCTTTTCTTGGAAAAATATAGACGAAACCGTGGTGTGACCATGCACTCCTGGCTCTGGCTCTGTGTGGTGGCTTAAAAAGTAGACAGTTTTTGCAGTATCTCAAAAGAGAAAGTGCGTAAATGAAGTTAAAAAAATACGATAGCTGCAATAGCAAATCTGTACATCATCGATCACAGCCAACGGTTAACAACACTGAATATCATACAATTTACAATGTAGCACATGTGCTTAGGGTGCTGGATGATAACCCATCCCAGAGGAAAGCCAAGACTTGCCTCTGTCTCCTCACTGCCTAACACACATTATGTCCACAATCAAGCATCCTTAAATGTAAAAAAAACGAAACAAAAAAAACCCATGGGCCAACATGGATCCACAGTAGGACAGAAAATGAAAAAAAACTTCCGTTCAGCCCCAAGAGTAAAATAGGGTGGAAAGATGGAGGATGTGCACAATCAAATATCCTAAAATATAAAACCATCCACTTCACTGTTCAAAAAAAAAAACAAACATGGGCCAGCATGGACCAGCACTGGCATAAAGGATGAAAACAAACTTTCCTTTCTGCCCCAGGAGTAAGCATTAGGGAGGAAGCAGTTCACAATCAAATATCCTGAAAAGTATAAAACATCTACCTCATCCTGCAAAAAAAGAAAAAAAAGTACCAACTCTGGGATAGAGGATGAAAAAAAACACACTTCCTTTTCAGGCCCAGGAGTAAATTAGGAAGGGAAGAACTTCTACCTCAAAGTGACAGAGCAGCAGCTGTGGCGTCACCCCAGTGAGATGCCCGAGCGCACTGGTGTGCACCGGCTGGCATCGCGGTGTGCTAAGTCATGGCGCCGGGCACATCCATACGCAAATGTGCTACTTGTACTTACTTCCCCCAACAGTGCAGCTGTTGCCCACTTTGTGTGAAATGATGAGGGAGAAACTGGTATAATTTTAATGAAATCTTGGACTATGCTGGTGTCTGGAGGCTCCACTGCTTCTGTGTGTGTGTGTGTGTGTGTGGTGTACTGTAGGCCTACTTACCCAGATAGACAGGTCTTTAAGACTAAGGGAGGCCCCGCAGAGCACAGAGCTGGTCTCTGCCCTGACCACTTTGCTCAGACCCTCGATCACTCCACACCACCACCAGCACCTATTCCGTGGAAGTGGCTTTAGTTTTTTTTTTGCAGGTCAGGATTCTCCATTACTGACCTCTTCGAATGTAAACACACGGCTTAGCCCACAGTCATTTTGTCCTAACCACCGCCACAGCCTGAGACACCGGG
The DNA here is from genome assembly GCA_030347295.1 of Setipinna tenuifilis. Lineage (NCBI taxonomy): Eukaryota > Metazoa > Chordata > Actinopteri > Clupeiformes > Engraulidae > Setipinna > Setipinna tenuifilis. The sequence goes on from CM059272.1 coordinate 22,669,915, forward strand.
CAGCAGCCCTCTTGATTCCTTCAGCCGAGGAGATTGCACTTATGAATTATTTAGCTACACCTATTTGATCAATGGTGGAGAGTGCTGCCCCATGCTACAATACCGCTGTCTGTTTCCCTTTAAATATTGATGAAAAGAGAGTGGAGAGGGTGAAGGGCATTTGCACTTTGCAGTAGGCAACTCTGACAGAATTTTTTCCCCCCTTTTCATTTTCTCTGATGAATATTTTATCATCACGCATGTGCACACATCCTTTGGTGGGATATTGTATTGACATCGACTAAAAAGGTAAAAAAAAAGGATCACCTCAGTCCGAGATGCAGTGGACACTCAATATCACGGCTGGATTTGAAAATCTTGAAACTGAAATAGACAAATCGATATGAAAATGTGAATATGATAATGCCTGGTGAAACATGTATGTCATACAGTAAAGTTCTTGTATGTGGTGCCCTAAAGTTATTTTTTAACTGTGATAACATGGAGCAATGTAACTGCATGGGAAATTGCTGGGAGACTGCTGTCTAGTCACTCAAAAATATTACCATATTTAACTAACATACAACTAACATATTTAACTAACATACAATTTAGCAATTAATAACTGAAAGTATAGTAACACGCACGTCATGATAAGATGTAAAAGGCTAGAAACCCAACCAGCAGCTATCAACCTCACTCAAACATGTGCAGTGGCAGATAGAGACTGTCATGATCATAATTCTCAGTCTAAGTTGCAGTACAATAACCCACTGTCACATTTCAGCCAGACAATTTGGCATGATTTATAACAAAGATGACATTTTTCCCTTCAAGGGCTTTATATTCATCATTCAAAACTTTGAGAGACCATTTTCCTTAAGGAGAATGTTGTCACTTATTTCATGAAGGTTAATTATTTTCACATCTACTACACGTTCTAAGCAGTCAGTCTCCTGGCCATTGATATGCCTTCCACTGTGATTTCGGTTCATTAAAAGTATCCATCTCGTGTTAGAAAGTCTAGTCTCAGCATGCTTGACTGGGGGAAAAAAAGCTAACACATAACTGCTATGCTGGAGTTGCCTACATGCACCTACAATGCAGGACAAGATGTTCAATAGTCTCACACACCCTGTACCAACAGCAGATGTGGACAGTTCAGGGGGAGATTGGGAGGTGGGTGTTGAAGCATAACTTTGTGCAGTGGATTGAGAACATGGCTGCCAGGTCAATGTTTGGGAGTCCATTTTACATTTCTGGAGCACGGGGAAAGTGCCTATTATTTTTATTATTATTATTATTGTTATTATTATTATTATTACCACAAATGTCCTACAGTGCAATTAGTACTTCAGTTACAAACATTAAAAACCCTTGACCTCTATCTTTTTAACTTAGATTTATGTTTCAGTTTTACATGCACATACACATACCACCCCCTCCCCACACACAGACACAGATGTGCAGTCAAGCACATTCAGATCTGAGAGCAGCCCGCCGACTCGGAGAGAACACAGAGAGGCATGTTCTTATAGCCGGGGAGAGCCCAAGAAAGTGAATTAAATCTACAGGAAACCACAATCTGCCAAAGCGATATTGATGGAGTTGCACAGTAATGAGAGAAAAACAGCTGGCCCTCATCCAGAGTGCCGTGCGAGCCCCGTGCTTGGCTCCAGATGATTGGCTGGAAGGCATCCAGGCCTGGCTGCAGACGCAAAGCTCAGATAATCCCAGACATGGACCATTTCACTCTTCACCTCAATTATTGCTAAAATCAAATACCGACTGCAGATTGTTCTCTACTATGTAAAAGTGAATGAGATTACCGCAGCAGTAGTACATGACTGATTTCTGCTACACGGTGTGCTTTTGTTATGTTTTCATCCAATTTGTTGTGACAGACATTGCGACAGAAGGGGCATTCAAAACTATTCTACTGGGAATAATTTTAGGGTTGTGTGACATATATGAACTTGCATGGAGCAGGTACGGTAGCTTTTGCATTATGGTTGATTATGGGCAAAATGAAATGCTCATTGCATGTAACTTGTTTCAGCAACTGGCTTAAAATAAAATAAAAACTAAAAACCACATACGTCTTAGATGCAGAAATACATTTCCATAAAAACAGTGCAAATTACATTTTTTATGCGCTGCTCAATTACTTCACAAGCAGAAAGAAACTCGTGAAACATTTCAGAGTGTGTTGGGGAGCGTGCGTTTTATCACCAAAGCGGAAGAAGACATAACTCATTTTATATGACTGCGTTTGCAGCCCTCGGTAGTTAATATCAGGCCCCTTCCTATGAATCAAGTTCGAATCACCATGTTTTATCAGCGCCGAAAACCTTCCCAGCATGCAAATGGGCTCGAATGAGATCAGAACAGCTGTGTCAGAGACCGGTGGAGTGAGCGACTTCATCACCCCACGCTTTGGAGGCCCAGCCAGAGCAGTAATTGGGACTTTAACCCCCATGGGGGCAATACGAGGGACACGTGAACGAGGAAGTTGATACATTATAGGAGCTGATCTGAATTTTTACACTGCTGATGCCCACTGGCGATGGCAGATAGATATGCGGTTTAATGCTCCATGTGCTTAGTGCACTCAGTAGAAGTGTCAGTGGCATGCTATCTTGACATATGACTGTACATATGTTCATTTTTTAATTACAGCTCTTTAATAAAAATGTTTCATTAAATGCTACAAAAAACATTAGACCATCACCATGTACAGTATACAAATCAACAAACTAATGTTTATTTTACTATGTGTCCTGTATGTACTGACAGCTTTATTTCCCAAACATATTCAAACAAAAAAAAGCTTCCTAGCTTTTTTTTGTGGAACAAAGCCAAGATACCCTCAAGACATCAAAAGTTAAATACAGAATCACTGAAACGACTCTTCTGTATTCAGGCTCACCTAATAAGAAAGTAAATGATTTAGAACAGCTCCCATTTGGTCTATTCCCAAAATTCCCTTCTGCGCATCAATATAGTTGAGGAAGAAGCCGCACTGCAACTGCAAGGCAAGCTGTGAGAATATTACTCAAGTGAAGAGTCCACACGCTATTGTGTGCAAGATTACTCAGGAGACTCAACAAGATATGTCCTGAAGGAGCGATCTGACTCAACTCATGTAATGAAGCAGCCAGTTCACTAAATGCCTTAGAAATTACAGGGGGAGATCGCTATTTAAATGCAGGACTTGTCTGGTGAAAAATGAGCTTCTCTCCATACTGTTCTCCTCAGCGCTAACACACACACTAAATGCCGGTCTTTAACGTCAATGCAATATCCTCCATTGCCCACAGCATACAGTACATGCAGCAAATGTGGATACTGAACAGTACTGATCATTGTGTCAATGTGAATATAGTCCTCGAGGACAACAACCTTTTTTAAACAAGTGCTTCGGGGGAAAATATTGCTATTTCTGTCAAGAGATTAATCGCTGTAGTCAAGTACATGGGATTTAGATTAAATGCTGGATTTAGGGAACAGAAATGAAAGTGTCTTAATCTTCCAGCCATTTTAATACTCTATAGATAGCAAAGCTGTGCACTGAAATATCTGCTCCAATGCCACATACAAGCCACAAAACAAAGTCTCAATACATGATATTGATGTATCATCTAATTTTCTAACAAATAACAACAAGAGTTTACAATGTATCAGACATCATCAAGATGATTGCTGGGAATCCACTCTGTAGTTTACATGACATATTACAGAGGAAAAGTATTGCAGGTACGTACATCAGACATGCATCACATCTTACTGACTGCACAAAGCCTTATATGTCAAATTAAAATGTTTCATCATATTCATTAGACAGGAAAAAAACAAGCTCTTTCATTAGGAACACACTCAGTAAGTGTCAGTTTGGTTTAGAAACGTGCAAAACACTGACTACTGCTTAATAGCAAGATTATATTCAAGTGTCTTTCATCTGATACACACATATTTGTAGCAGAAACAACAAATCACAGTGTGTGAAAAATAACAGATAAGGTGCCAGCAACAAACGCAAAAAGATGTCAGAGTTCATCCCATCCTACGATTACTGCAAATAGTCTACATGCAATATCTTGTTACGGTATAATTTTCAGCTAAAAAATGCACTTGTTTTTGTGCTGCCCTCTTTTCAAGCCAATTTGCAGTAGCCTGACACTGCTAAACTGACACTCGCTGCACCATTAATGCCCTGGAAATATTCAACTGAACTGTAAATGACACAGTAATGTAGGTGATGTTCGTCACATAACAATATAACAACATTGGATTAACATCTAATTGCATATCAATCTGTTTGATGAACTAGTTGTGCATGATACCAATGTCGACATGACAGTAACACAAACTAATATGTTTATGAAGTGACTGACACAAATCAAAATTTATAGTACAAACAACGTAAACACTGCCAAGGGTTTCATCCATCTCTGCACTAAAAGAAAGAGTGAATTATTGTCAGTTTATGACTGAGCAATGTGTCCAGATAAGAGGTATAAATCATTTAGCAGAAAATATCATTCAGTAATGATCCTCAAGCGGTTGATGGGTGTCAACTTTTTGAAAGCACCATTTGTTGTTCCATCTTTGTAATGTCCATTTTTAGCATTCACACAGTCCCTGTGTTTACATTAATTCTATCTAGAGCGCTAGAGTGTTGCTCTGCTATACTGAAGGTCATCGTGTCACACCTTTGTATAGCATATGGTGACACAGATTCCGGAAGCGCATATTGGGGCCGGGTCCCGGGTCCTGAGTCCCGGACGCGCATGCCACTCAACTCACGCGGTGGGCAGAGGGAGGGCACACTCCCCGCCACCCACGCCTTCTGTTTTACACCAGCTTAATGCCACTCTGGCAGGCTCTCGCCCGCAGCCAAAGGTGGCTGACTCCATAAGCTAATCCATGGGCTGGCTGACAGAGCGCTCTTCTCCAGTCTAGAGGGGTGAGATGATTGTGACTGTAGCTCTCCACTTTTGTTTTAATAGATCTCTCCAATCATCCCTTAACATTCACAGAACAGTGACTGCACTGATCAGTATAACGAATCCTAACAGTGCTATACAATGGATTACCTGCAAATAGTAAAAAACGACTCAAAATTATGTATTTGTGTCTCAGGAGTAAGTAATTAGCTGAGAGTCACTATCTGACACGAACAGTCAACATGTCAGTGGCGTTGTTGGTACCTCAACAGTCAAACTGCCCAGTGTAAAACTGTATTCCACAAGTGCTTTTTTAAATATCCAAGATTATCTTTTTTTGGTAGTTTTGTTATTTTACATAAATGTATTACCATAACAGGGTTACTGCATGTCTCCAATGACCTGGATATCATCATCATCATTCTTTAGCGTGCCAAAGGCTTTTCATGTCAGTGACAACAGTTTTACCTCAGTGAGGTATCAAATGATGTAGACAAATGCAGAAGCAAGATGCTGAAAATAACTTCACAGATAACACCGCCGCAGCAATTACAGCCTATCGACAAACAACAAAACAATCTTGCTATGCCACATAATGGCAATCCTTCATAAAGCAAAGTTATCTATGTACTCATGATGATCATACTGATGAAATTTCACCTTAATTCAGAACAGAACTTGGATAACACTGGATTAATCAATGGATGGAACAATGATGTGCATTTTCATAGGGCCAAAAGAGCATTTCCTGGTGCTGTCTGTATATACCCAAATAAATGACTTTTCTCTTGTGTACAAACTACCTCTTGTTCTTGATGATAATGAAAAAAAGCAAGATTTTATTTGCTTTCAAACCTTTTTGGATGTGAAGCCTACAAGTGTCCAGGGACGTCATGTTGACTAAACATCTGTGTGACGTTCAGTGCTATATTTTAATAGTGCTGGCCTGATGCACCCACCTCTGGCTTGCTGATGGCTTCAATAGTTTTACAGTGTAAAATTTACACTCATGTTTGACACAACCTTTACCTGAATGGTTCTCGTGTGAAATTAAGGTTTGAGTGACTGGTCATTTAACAGAAACTGCTAAAGCATATAATTGACAGTATATCCATAACTAGTTTGATGCATTTAGAGATCATGACTTACATGTTGAATACGTACTTACATATTTTAGAGGATAAGCGCAGTTGAGTGGTCATACCCTTTTGCATGATTGTGCAAAAGCATTTGCAAAATGTTTGAACATAATGAAAAAATGCTGTTAGGATGCATGTGTACACGTGAGTAGAGGAAATAAAGGCTGAACAAACAATTTTGAGCATTTCAATTATGAGTGTGAGGAATGTACAAAAGCAATACAACAGAACTGTTATGTGCATTGAAATGAGTTTCCAAGGCAATGTTGAGAAACCCATGACTGGAATAAAAGCTGTCTGGGAATTTGTACAGAATGCGGATCATGTCTTTAAAAGAGAAAAACAACAACTAAAGGACAAACATGAAGGCTCACTGTATTCTCATTCTAAAGGAACTAAATGGGCTCTTTTGACTTCTGTGTGTGTGTGTGTGTGTGTGTGTATACATACAAAACCATAGGTACAGATCATACACAGGATTGAAACTGCAGGCCCTAGGCACACAATGGTACAATAAAACATTTCTGCATGTGTGCATGTACTGTATATGCGTGACGGTTTCTTAGCAATGCCATATATATGTCCTTTAATACAGTATATTCCTGTTTGCTAAACTACTTGCTCTTTACAAATGCATCAGAGAACCTCTAACATGAACATGCAATACCTCTCCTAGCATATCACTTCAAAATAAACACCAATATCTAACCATATAGATAAAGAAAATAACACATATTCCAAAGGGAATTGGTCAAGGCCAGGTGTAAATCCGAGTAGCCCTTTACACTCTTGGATATTTACCAATCAGAGTGGTGTGGACATTACGACTTGTATGCCACACTACAGAGGACTACGAGTACAGGTGTGTGGCAACAACTATAAATACAACAACTCCAGAAGGCCTCCAGGAATATGAAATGAAAAGTTATCTGTGAATAGCTGGAAAAAAATCGATAGCAGAGCATCGTGAGGTCACAGTTTTTTTCCCCGTTTCAACACCTCACTGGGAGACCACATACAAAAATAGCTTCTTGTGCAGCATGTAGGATGCTCAGCCCCGGAGATACCTGATCTGATCGCCAATTTCTTTGAATTCATTTAGGCAAGATGGGGGATTAAATCAGACTAAATCACAAAAAGTGGACGCTTGGATGGATGGGATGGGGGGGGGGGGGGGGGTCAACAGCACACTCAAGCCCATTCAGGGGTACCCCGTAAAGCCCTTTCAGATGTACCCCAAAAAGCAGGCAGGGCATAGAGCAGGGCCAAGCTTAACACGCTGGTGGTCTGACCACTCCTTCCTTATTTGGAAAGACATGTAAGGCACCATGTTTTTGTTTTTGCGTACAGTTTATCAATAGAAGAATAAATTTGTGCAGGATTGACTGCTTGTAGTATTTAGCGAGCCTGACATTATTTTTCTCCCTGTCATTTCCAAACAGAATTGCTGTGGACAGACAGATGGTGTGATGTACATACAGTATGTTGTCCTCCACGGTAAAAAAAAATAATTAATCTTCCTTTGATGTAATTTCCACCACACCACTGGACAGGACAATCCCACTACAGCGTTTGTTAAGAGAAATGGCAACTGAATACAGATGATTTGAGGCAATAACAAATACCGACAAAGCAGCAAGTGATAGGTTATGTGTTGTAGATAACAAACCTGGGTGTCCTATCAATGTTAGATTTAGTCTTTGACAGATGTCTAGGCCATGCTGAGGAGAACACTGGAACTGATTTTCATAGTTTCCCTGCAAAAAAAACAGCAGATAGAAGATATTATGTTTCTGTATATGTTATTATATATATATATATTATATTAAACAGATTCAAGACTCAAGACTTTTATTTGTCACATACTAGTTGTAGAAAGTACAACAGTAGTAAAAAAAAAGCGTCAACTCTCCCAACTGAGCAAAAAAGACAACTCTAAAAAAGATTTATTTAAGGATATAAGAAAAAAAAAACTGTTCAATCGAGGCTTTGTTTACAAAAAAATGTAAAATAGAAAAAAGTATAAAAAAGTGCTGCCAACATGGCTTATTTAAAGAAAAATATAAATGGAAAGTAATTATAATTTTGACTATTTACCACAGAATAAATTAGATTTGTGCTGAGGAAGATATAACAATAATGAATGTTATATTTTTTAGATGTTTAGATTCCTTAGAAGTATAAATTGTGCACGTTCAGAAATATTAACTATAAGCCATTACCTGCTTGGCCTATCTAATAAACATAATACAAAAATAACAGATATTTTTCAGTGCCTTGGCACACGGCATGGCAAGAAAGGTTTCATAGCACAAAAGCAATGATGGAAGTCCTCCACATGCAAAGAGTTTCTCATTATTGAAAATAATATCAGAATACGTATATCAGGCGATGAGATGTAATTAAATTCCCATATGCTCCGTCATGCTATCAAAGGAATGTCAATGTTCAAAGGTGTTCAGTGCAGCTATTTCAGTTCAGATCTTCCCATTCCACACCTCAGAACATGTCACACGATTTCAAGCACACACTATCAAAACCTTTTTTTTTTCCACAACACTGCTGCCACACATTGGATGTCACTAGTCTTTCACTATCAGGCTTTTGTTTGCCTTTTCTGGTTTGCTGTTCTAAAATAAGCCAGCCTCCTGTTTCCATCCGCTCCCGCGACACTGCCTTCCTCCCTGTGCCCTGACAGGAGAGTCACGGAGCGAACTCAAACTCAGCCCCGTGGGCTTCCGTGCTCCTCGCAGAGTGTCAAACATGGCGGAGACAGCAGCAGAGCAGCATATGCACATCACACCAGCGCCTTCTCTCTCTCTCTCTTCCGCGCTTCCTTTGCCCTAAAAGCAGACCTTGAGTGGAGTGGGTCGGGGGGCATTTGGTTGGGTGATGTGTGACATCCTACACAACATGTTGCAGAACCCCCCCCCCCTTCCTCTGCCGCCCATCATCAACCCTAAACCACTCTGACTGCTACTAATGCTACACAGACATACATGGAGAAGAGAAAAGGGGGGCAGCCGTAATGGGAGGCAGGATGCGTCCTCCAATACAGAGGACAGTCACTCCCAGAGCACCTTTTGAGGCTGTGAAAGACACAAGCAAAGCAGGGTAACACTTCAATTTACATTTTGTTTTAGTGGAGGAACATGTAATAGTGTGTACTTACACTGTTAATACCTAACACTAACACTGACCCTAACCCTAAGGTACAGTGTAAGACATAATGTTACATATTGTTACTCTTTGTTACACTGTACCTAATTGATGTAACAGGGACAGTAACATAAAGGAGCCACCAATTAGGTTTATAGAATAGAGGGTAACATTTTCTTTCACAGTTCCTTTTACAGTATATCTAAATGTAACAACATGTAATATTATGTAGCTACACTGCACATAGCTAACACTAACTCTAACCCTAATCCTTACCCTAACATTGCAGTACAGTGAAAGTACATAATATTACATATTGTTGCACACTTTCACTGTTACACATGTAGGTACACTGTAATAGGGGTAACATTTTATTTTACAATTCCTTTTCTGGAGCATATACATGTAACAACATGCAATATTATGCACTTACACATATCTAACACTAGCCCTAAGGTACAGTGTAAGTACATAATGTCACATACGGTCTTCCTAATTGATGTGAGTAGGGACAGTAAAATAAAAAAGTAACCAAACGGGAATAGGCCTCAGTGGGAGTCACAGGCAGGCGTCAAACATAGGCCAGTAGTGTGGTACACATAGGAATTGACAGCAGCAGAGCGTTTAAAATCAAGACATAGCAGTGATGTGACAGCAGAAGATGAGTGCTGGCACTGAAGTGGCACTCTCTAGGTTTACTTCACATTGTTAAGGCAGTGAGTGCTTTACATTTACCCACAGAAAAAAAACACACAGAGAAGAGATGGACAGAGTCGGAGAGAGAGAGGGAGAGAGAGAGAGTCAGAAAGAGAGAGAGAGAGAGAAAGAGAGAGAGACAAAGGTCTGTTTACTGGGTGGGCTGAGGTGAAGTGCTTGTCAGCCATGATATTAAAGGCAGATATATTGCAAACCCAACAAATATCTATCCATACATGGGCAAAAACACTTGAGCACTGCCCATCCATTCCAGCCACACTCTACTGTACGTGAGTGCATTAAGAATATTGGAACAAAAACTACAGCACAAAACTACTAATCCACTAATCTTTAGGGGCCCTGGGACTTGACGTTTGCATCTGTCAAGCATCAGGATAGCGGAGTGACATGCTCGAAATATGAGCATCACATTCCTCCCGCCGAAAGCCAAACCCTTTACACACCAACAGCCTTTACGGCAATTTGCTGAGAGTTATCAGGCTAATGGGACACTCAGGCACCCCGTGCGACTCTGCGGTGACAGGCTGTGTACGGATCACTGAGCAGCGAGACTGGCAAGCAGGATCCACACACACACACACACCACACACACCCACACACACACACACACACACACACACTCTCTCTCTCACACACACGCACCCACACACACAGGGGCGTAAACTGCATCTCACACCTCACCTCCATGTGCACCTGCCATGTTGTTGTGTTCCTTACAGGATGTCACAACCATTTCAGACACCGAGATCGACATTCATACAGAGACTGCATCTAAATAGACAGGAAGGAACACAGAGAAATGCAGAAAGAGTCTGTCTCTTTCTCTCTCACTCCATCTCACCCTTTATTTATTTCCTACACGCATTCTCTCTCTCACACACACACACACACACACACACACACACACATGCACACACACACAGGAGCACACACACAATGTTTAGAACAACACTCTGACTGCTTTGACACAACTGAAAAAAGTGGAAAGCTAAGAGGAGGCTAATGCAGCATGCAAGAGAAAATTCTGTGTACTGAACCATAGACAGTTCAGTTTGAACCATTTAAAAAGGTACCTGAGAAAGAAAAATCGGCTGTGTGTGTGTGTGTATGTGTGTGTGTGTGTGTGTGTGTGTGTGCACGCACACTAATGAGAAGAACTTGTACTTTCTGATTTATACCTGAGAGGGAGAGAGACACTAATTAAGTCTTATCTGACAGTAGTCTGTGAGAGGAATGTTCTCCTGTCTTGTTTGGTCACAAAAGGCTTCTTGGCCCTCTGAGTCTGACCAAGGTCAGACCAAAGAAGAGACAAATGTCACAGACAAGTACCGATCACAACACTGTTGTGATTTTTCACTGATGGCTAAAACAAGCCTAACTTCAAATGTTTTGAACAGCGATCCTTTCTGCCTGTGACTAGGAAGATAGGAAGAAAGTTCAGACGTCATCTCGGCCAAGGCCCAAAAAAAAACACCCACCCTTGATATCTATGTTTAAAACGGTAATTTGTGTTTTCACACAAGGTGGGAGACAAGGATTTTCGTTTCATTATCCTTTAAGACAGAAAAAAGCCTTAACCTATCTGATACTGCGATCGAAAGGCGAGACCTGTGATTGATGATCCCACTCTGGTGATAAATGGGACACGTCATTCAGGCCAAATAAAGCCATTACTAAACCTATTACCAAAATGGCTGACCAACACGGTCCTAATGCAGCAAGTTAACTCTTGCCCATCCTCTGCCACCCTTCACACAGATATTGCTTGTTAGCTCCAGCAAAACTGGTGTCAGGACAAAAAGTGTTTGTGTTGTGTATTTATCACACAGCAGGGATTAAACACAACCCATCAATCTTCAAAGAGAGAGAGCATATTTTGTGCTCTAATAAAATGCAGTGTTGCTGTACACCTACAGACCAATAAATACTGCTCTGTCTACACGTCCAACAGAGCAGAGGCACTGTAGCATACTGTTTATCATTTGCTCATTATCAAATGCCGCCCTGTTTTACGACAGATTTATTTGTTTTATTATTATTTTTGGGTAACACTTTATTCGGATAGTTTGCCCAAATACATTTTACAGTTTGCAGTTTACATGCAGTTTATTTGTGTTTACGTTTACTTGATATACCAACTTAATTAAACCCAACTCCTACCCTTAACAAGACACAGGGTTTCAACAGATATTATAGCATAAGCATAATATTTAATGTACAGTAACTAACTGGAGGAAAAAAGATCTATAAGAAACCTCATAATGGCTAACTGATCTCTATAGGAAACGTGTCTTGTACAGTAGGCTACCTGGAAGCTGAAAGTGAGGCATCACACTACATCAAACCCATGAAATGGGTCTCGTGATATAAATATCTACAGAGCGGTGTCTGTGTAAGGACACCGACTAACCCACGGCAGGTCAATGCCTTCATTTTAATCTGACTATATCCTGCATCCTTACCACACAAACCGTGTCTGCTCTGTGGGAGTGAATGGAAATCTCTCTTTGGCTGCTTCTCTCTTTGGTTGCTTCTGCGCTTTCATTTACATTATCCAACTTCAAACCCTTTCAGATTTAAAGGTATTTTGGCCGAGGCTAGTTCTACACTCAGCAGCTCTACTTTAGGTGAAGTGAATACCAACGATATGATTAATTTGCAATCTGACTCTAAACCGCACTTAGCCTACACTACCAAAGAAAGTGTTGGCTGCACCAGACCCAGGATGTACTATGACCTGACACACGCTACACGTTACAGTGCCAATGACAGTTAACTTTTGGCCGAAAACAACGCGCCAACACACACACACACACACACACACACACACACACACTCTCTCTCTCACTCTCACTCTCTCTCTCTCACTCACACACACACACACACACACACACACACACACACACACACACAAGCAAGTGTGTCATAACTATATAGGACATGTAGGCTATTAACTCTACTCCGCAATATCAAGACACTACACAGATGATATTCTTACCTGATGTGAAGATCAAATCGGTACAGCAGCTGGAACTTGCTGGACCATGTCAGTGTGAATAAGTTTTAGTCCAATTGAAAATAAAATAAAACCACACAGAAAAAGCGACGTGGTACTAGCAACCTTGTCGTAACAAAAATAGCAATAATATGCTAAGCTGCGACTAACCTGGAAAGAAACCAAATATACAACTCAATGAACTGCCCACGACTTATATCATAAATGCAAAACATGAGACGACGTGAAAGTTCATTACTTCGACGGTAGTCATCTGCTGGAATGTGACACGGAGCGGTTGACAGGGACTGTGGATAGTGCTTAAGCGCAGTGCAAGGAACAATTACAGCGGAGTCGGACCGAGACATAGACGAGGCAACGGGGTGCGTTGAAGACCAAACATCATTGGGCGGTACCATCTGATTTCACAAAAAATGCTTTGACTCCAGGAAAAACGTACGGATTACGTGGTACATTTCTCAAGGGAAGATGTCCATCTGTCTAAAGCGATGATATTGCAATGAGCGATTCATACCTATTTTAGCCTTTTACAAGAACCAGGAGCGAATATACCTCATCAGGCTGTCAGCGCACAACAGCGATTCATATCAGTTTAATCAGGGTGTTGAGAGTGATCTAGAGGGAAAAAAGAAACTACAGTCACAAGTCGAAAAGCAAAACAGGTGTTTTCTGTCAGTAAAAATATAGCTCCTACAGTGCGCATACGAAGAGTAAAGAATCTCAATTCACTTTCACAAAAGTTAACTTAGCATTACTTTGTTAGTACTCATACCATAAACAAAAGAAATGTGAGGAATAGGATTGATTCGGATCATTGTTTCATTTTATTAAATCCGTTTAACTCATTGTCCATTCCATCACAGGGAGTTCTTAATAGCCCAACTCGAGTGGAAATGTGCCTTCCGCACTTATGTCAGTGTTTTCATGTCAGTAAAGCCCATGAGAGGTTAAGGCTGAATGTTTCATGATCCTAACACACCCAGACGTTTAAGATGTTTGTTGTATTTTTGCAATCAAGTATACTGCATTAAATCCATTCATCATGCTGAAAATTACAGATTTGGACTACAGCAAATGTAAACCAGATAGGCTGCCAGATTAGAGATAAAAGTGAATTAGATGGTGGGCTCATATTTTTTTAATCCATGCAAAAGGTAACACACACACACAACACACACACACACACACACACACACACATGCATGCACATATACAATAAATGTGTTAAATGTTTTACACCTAAGCCCACACAGTTTTAAGGCAAAGAAATAACAAACAGACATGTATGACTGTGTGTATCTGTGTGTGTGTGTGTGTGTGTGTGTACATTCGTATACTGCCAGAAGCGCAATAGGCAGTATGTGGCAAGGTAGGAAAGGAAGGAAGGGTGTTGCTAATTGGGCCTATGTTTTTAACCCAATGGCAGTACTATGTATAGCACAAGGACAATGCAAGCTGTGACGAGCCCCCCAGCTAACACTTCACAATATCACAAGTGGTGTTTGCACTGGTGCACATTCCATCTCTTGCCAACTGGGAAACCAATGTATGCCATTTCCCTGTATGATCCAGCTTTTGCAGCCCACGTGAATCCCATAGCCTTTCATTACAGTAGCCTTTATATCGCTCTGCAACAACACAGTGAATTAATTAGTATTTTATTTAAAAGGAGCCAACAAAATCATAAGCGAACTTATATCTTAACCATATGCTACAGATGTTTTAGAAGTCATGAATAATGCAAACCCAGTCCATTAGCACAGTGTCCAGAAGCCAACATCTGATGGCTGTACTACTTTAAGCTACTTTTAAGGTTCTCCCATGGCGTGTGTTTGAATGGCTTGCAGCACAGACACGCTGCTGTGCTGACAACAAATTATTGCCACCCCATTAGTTGCCCAGGCCTTATGGACAATTGGCAGCGCAGAGGGGCTTGCAGACACCCCGCCCTCTAATTAAAACTGTGACAATGAAAAGATCAAGAGACAGTGTTTGTGTTTCTTTTCATTATGCGTACAAGGCCACAGGGATGGCGTTTTGTTTTTTTTTTTTTTTTTCATAGCTTCGCCCTTTGGTGAGTGTGGAGGGGAAAGAGCACTGTGCCCGTTTGTCTTGTGTTTAGTCAGAGTCTGGCTTGGTTGCTTTTTTTTTTTCTCCCATAGTTCTGGGCGAGGAGGGTAAGAAAGTGGAGTCGGCCAGAGAGGCACGTTCCTAATGGCGGCAAACGTGTCCCCAGATGATCATCATCGTGGGGCAAGATTGGCTCTGTGATGCGCAACGACCCATGGCACAGCCATGCAGATAAGAGGGGGACGGCGAGCAAGATAAACAGAAGGGTCCAGAGAGGCGAGATATGAGGGATGGATACACGCGTTGGAGAGATATTTCTCCAGAGGATGAACACACATCAAAGGGTTGTTTTGATCTTTTCCTCACCTTTATCTTTCTAGTCGGCGTCTCCCCTTGAGCACAGAGTGCGGGCCGTTGAGAGGACAAGTTTCTCCGACAAAGTGAAAGTTGGTATTAACAGTCCCCCTCCCCCCCCACCATCACACCCCCTCCACTCATATGCCCTCCACTCCACTGTGTGCTCACCATTGACCTAGCCTACTCCCGCCAAGTGGTCACGCTCCTTGCTTTGAATTAGATGAAGAGATGGCATGAATCTCAAAGGCTGGTGGTTTTGAACAGGCTCAATATGACCTTGAGCGATGTTCTAATTCGCTCTGACTTGACTCACATCTGCTGAAGGGTGATCAATAGTAGCTCAAATAAACATATTGAGGCATCCAATACATCAGGTCTGACACCATTCAGTGATAAATGAGAAATCCATCACTATGTCGATGCCAAAGGCTGGATGTTTTTGCTGCTATTTATCAGTAAAGGGGGTAAAGTGGAATTTGTGAATCAACACTATATCAAGAAATATGTAATGGTGCAATATATGCTGTGCAGGTGTTTGAATTGCAAATATGAACACGTTTCACCAACGCTTGACATCTGAAACACCTGAAGAGGTGTCTGTACTTTGTGGATTCCTCTGATGGTGTCAGAATTTTCAATGACATCACAGACAATGGCTGATGAAAACATGCTTGTGAGCTCAAGTTTGTAGTGATTTTTTTTTCTTTTTACAGGCTGAAGTTGAGTCACAAGCTTCAGTCAAGACAAGAACACAGTCATTACAAATGCTTTCAAAGCAGCAAGCTGTCCATCATGGAGAACTGCAGTGTAGAGGTAGGAATAGAGGCTCGCCCTTTCTCTGTCCCTCGTTCTCTCACCCTCTCTCTCTCTCTCTCTCTCTTTCCCACTCTCCCTTTCTTCACCCTCTTTCTCTTTCTGTCTTTCTTTCTTTCTCTTCCTCTCTCCTCGTTTTACTCTCCCTTCCTCTCTCTTTCACTGTCTTCCTCTCTCCCTCTCTTTTGCTCCCTCTTCTTCCCCGTTCTTTCTTCCTTTTTTCAGCCAGTGATTCCTCCCTGGGCTTGCAGGCAAACAGAGCGTGAGACGAGCAAGCGCAACTCTGTGGCAGAGACAGACAGACAGACAGACAGCAGCGGAAAGCAAGGAGATGATGCACCGCACAGCTGTGTTTACAAAAGTGCACGGCAACCAACTTCTGCTTTTACAAGGAGGGGTAAAGCCTGACACTGCATTTGCCCCAAGAAACAGCAACTCCACACAAACGAGCTGCACTCATGGCTACGGCTTCTCTGGCTTTTGTGCCCATCCCTGCCAACCCCCACCCACCCACACACACATCCCCCACCCACACACCCCACCCAAATTATTTGTTTCCTGTTCTACAAGCTTTGATGAAACAAACATGGCCGCCTGTGAAAATCAGCCCATATGCCAGTCAGCTTGAGGTGTGCCCTGTGCTGTAAGTCCTGTGTAGGTGCAGGTGGCCATCAGATGTCTCGGGCTGGCTGCGCCCACTCCAATAGGTCCTAATTAGTCTGCACAGCCTCATGCTTACTTCTCAAAGTGGCTGCCCTGTTTGGCAGCCAGACCCCCCATGTTGTGATTGCCAAAAATGGAAAAATATGGTTTCCCATCCTTTTTAACAGTTTATTTTTATTTATAAGACACTAAATATTTAACTATAATTTTCCTGAAAATCATAATTCATCATTTTGTTACTTTTTCTGTAACAGATCAATTGCAACAGGAATGGATATGAAAATCAAATTTTGTATAGGTGCCACAACTCTCCTGGCAGAAGTGCAGTGACTGTAGACTGTAGTGTGGAGGGTAGTGTCGATGACTATAGCACAGTAGGTGGTCCCTGTTCAAAATGTACCAGAGGTGTAGCACTACGCCACCAGATTTGCCTACACTGCTTTTTCCTCCTGCATCTGTACAAAGAGGAATAGGTTGAAGCTAACAGGAACATCTCTAAAGTTTCTGCTAGCTGTGAGCTGTCTCTGTCATCCTCTGGATCCAAAAGGATGGGATGGGATTAACATAGAAAAGTATTGCATCACCAAATATCTCGGCCAACCACAAAGCTTTATTGTTTTGTTATATCTTGTTGACATGATACAGCCAGAGTCGTCGATATGGCATTAAATGTATACTACTAATACTCCCAATCATAATTCAACACTTGTCCATGGTTTTTGTCATAGTGTTAGAGGTCTATTAAGCCTGGAGTAATTATTCTCCATTCTGTGATGTACAGTGCATTTGCACTTCATACGATGGCATGGACATACAGAATGTGATGCAGAATGTGTCATCTTTTAATATTAATTTTCTAGATTGACTGACTGGCAGGATAGGTACAGTTGCATGTTGATCATCACAAAACTTGACGAAGTGCTGTCAACCCTAAGGGTTGAAATCAGTAGTCAGGGCTAACAACAACATTCCCCCAATGCACATTCACACAGACTAAGTAAAAAGAGAGTTAGAAACAA